>JANRMT010062844.1:6001740-6031717 GCA_026402145.1 Polypterus bichir lapradei
TATATATATATATATATATATATATATATATATATAGTGGAAGTTGACCCGGACACAGACAGGCAGACACGTTCGTTGTCACCCAAACACACGTTTATTTACAAAAGTATTTCTTAAAGTGCACCACAAAACCCCCAAAGTCCTGGCCACACAATGCCTTTCTCTCACTCTCTTCAGGCCGCCTCCTTGCCTTCTCCAGCTCAGTCCTCTCCACTCCCGAATGAAGGGAGGTGGCCCCTTTTATCCACACCCGGATGAGCTCCAGGTGCTCCCCGGCAATCTCCCGCTGACATGCCCCAGTGTGGCGAAGTGCCGGCTGTTCTCCCGGAAGCTCTTGTTCCTCCGGATATCAAGAGTGAGCCTGATATGGCCGTGCAATATGTAACAAAGAGAATGGAAAAGGTAGGTGCCATCTCCGGGCATGGAAACCACTCAGTAAGTGACAGTTCTTTGATCGATAGTGATCACCTCGATAGACATGGTAATGGGGGTTAGAATGATAAAGGAAATGGGTACCTGAGCAATGTAAAGTAAGTCTAAAATATCTATACAATAACTATAATTGTAATAAACAAACAATAAAACAGCGGAGAAGCCGTGGATTAAACAAAAAGGCTGTAGTTATCAGTAGGGAGACGTGAATCCCGTGGCGAAGCAAGGAAGGGAATGTAGAGACCGGAGCGACGGATGGTCTTATATAGGCAGGCAGCCAACAACGTGGGAGGCGTTGGGATGGGGGACCCAACGCCACCTCACACAGTGACTGAGCTGCAGGCTATGGACGTATATATGTACGTAAGTAGGATTCAGTTAGCGTTGGGAACCCATGTACCAAATTTCTTGAATATGGGCCCATAAGTAACAAAGACTGTTGAAAAGTTCAATATGGTGGCCGACAGTGGCATCATACCAGCGAAATAAGTACGTACATTGGTTTCGGCTAGTGCAGGGAAGCCGCCTATAAAATTTCGAGAAGATCGGGCCATAAATAAGAAAGTTCAACATGGCGGACGTTGTTGACCATTATGACCATTACGCGTAGAATTTCGAAATGAAACCTGCTTAACTTTTGTAAGTAAGCTGTAAGGAATGTGCCTGCCAAATTTCAGCCTTCTACCTACACGGGAAGTTGGAGAATTAGTGACGTTGGAAAGTTCAATATGGCGGCTGACAGTGGCGTTATACCACTGAAATAAGTACGTACATTGGTTTCGGTTAGCTCAGGGAAGCCACCTACCAAATTTCGTGAAGATGGGGCCGTAAATAAGAAAGTTCAACATGGCGGACGTTGTCGACCGTTATGACCGTTACGTGTAGAATTTCGAAATGAAACCTGCTTAACTTTTGTAAGTAAGCTGTAAGGAATGAGCCTGCGAAATTTCAGCCTTCTACCTACACGGGAAGTTGGAGAATTAGTGAGTGAGGGAGGGAGGGAGGGAGGGCTTTGCCTTTTATTAGTATAGATATATAGCAAAATACCCACGCTTTGCAGCGGAGAAGTAGTATGTTAAAGAAGTTATGAAAAAGAAAAGGAAACATTTTAAAAATAACATAACCTGATTGTCAATGTAATTGTTTTGTGACTCTTATGAGTGTTGCTATCATCAAGGGTTTGATTATCATTATTTCTTTCAATCAGGTTCGTATTTGGAGGACGTGTTGTTATGAAGTTACATTCCATGTTTGTCAACCATTGTAAAGATATCAGGTTTCATTCATCGAAGTGTTTACCACACAAATCGCTACAAGTGAATGTAAAATGTTTAACAGGCATTCCCGGTATTAACTTGTGCTAAACGTACCATGGTGTGACGTAAGGGGAGCTGACTGAAAAAAGGCAAGGAGGCATTTGAACGAAAAGGCAGAAGACATCGAAGGAGCTGAAAAGTGAGAAGGAAAAGTGTTTAAAGAGCTAGGAAGGTGAATGGAAAGAAGCAGCCAGCGGTAAAGCAAGGAAGACTTCGTAATAAGGACAGTTTGGTGCACGTAGAAGGTGTAACAATAAGATTGTTGAGCCTTATGATAATGTTCTCGCACGGAGGATTTAGAGAGACACCCTGGGAGAAGTATAATGTGAACCTCTCTACAGTTTTGTTTATTTTTGGGTTGTAATGTTTCATCAAATTTCCGTATCATCTGGTCCATTGGCGGACCGTGCATCTCACACCTAGGCCTTCAGTACTGCTCTGTCTGAATCAACCTGCCCCTCAAAAACTAATTTATGGTTCTAAAAACCATCTTACTATGCAGAAATACAGTAGAAAGAGCCGCTGCATCGCAGATAGATAACTCCTGTAGCCACAATAAATGCCTTTATTGAATAGACAAACCAGGGGTGAACAAGTTCCTTTCTACTGCAGCCACAGCCGCGACACACATAAAAAAACATCAATAATAACTCATAAACTTGCAATATTATTTTGGAGAATCGCAACATTTTACTCACCAAAAATTTGGGTTATTTGTAAACAAAGTCCATCCTCCTCTCTTTCCTCAAAAACAGTTCAATTACTCTGTTGTACGTATTATCTGTGCGCTTCAGTTCCATCAAAAAGTCCCTTTCTATCGCCATCGAAGCTAATGCTGAAAGTCGAACCTGCCCTGTCATATTTCTGGCATAAGTTTTAATTCGCTTTAGGGCTGAAAATGTCCGCTCGACAGAAGTAGTGTACACGGGAATGGTCACCGCCAAATATACCAATGTGAACAGCTGCCCCATGCTCTCATTCGGATTTTTCTGATGAAGGAAGTCAATAAGATCAGTAGGAGATTTTCCTGCAAAATCATCCATGGCATACATTACAGTCAGTTCTGTTTTTAGCTCTGACAGATCAAAAAGTGCTCCGCGGCTCTTGTGTTAAACTGGAGAAGGCTGCATGCGGGAAATTCTTCTTGTATTCCCAAAACTTCTGGGGCTCGAGGAGCGTGACAGATATCAGGTTTTCGTGGTCTTGAAATGTGGTCTGTGTCTGGCAAATAATATTGTCCAGAATCCTGCCATGGAGTTGGCCGTAGTGCGCGTGAGGATCTTGCGCTTGGAGCGCTTGCGGTGCGTTCAGTGGCCTCATAGAGTTCCTCATATCAGCTTCTATCCAATCAATGGGTCTGAATACGGTGACGTTGCCGTACGCCTGCTAGAGGGCCCTACTGACACCAACTCAAAATCTGATTGGTTGAAGCAACAGGTTAATCAACATTTATTCTGTGTTAGAGTGCCTGCAGAGCGGATTGTAAAGGCCTCTCTGCTTGGCAACAAATGATGGCTGAAATGTGATTGATTAAATGCTTTAATACGAAAATACATGCCTGGAAGCAGCACAACCATCAGAAAAGCTATGAAAGGAAGCGGACAGACTATTTGGAATTATTTAAGTATTCATGGACAAAATATAATATCAGTTTGTGATTCAGATATTTTTACTTATGAATATGCTAAGCACAATCCTTCACCTGCGAATATTTACCTTATATGGGCAGGCACTCAATTACGTGGGAGGCGTGATGATGCGAGACGCAACTCCACCTCCCACGGCCATCGAGCTGCAGTCTATTACAGTATATGGACGAAAATAGGTTCCAGTTATGACCATCACGCGTAGAATTTCGAAATGAAACCTGCCCAACTTTTGTAAGTAAGCTGTAAGGAATGAGCCTGCCAAATTCAGCCTTCTACCTACACGGGAAGTTGGAGAATTAGTGATGAGTGAGTGAGTCAGTCAGTGAGGGCTTTGACTTTTATTAGTATAGATTCTTCATTATGTAAAGCACTTTGAGCTACATTTTTTTGTATGAAAATGTGCTATATAAATAAATGTTGTTGTTGTTGTTCCCCATATGACACAAGTCTATAGAAATCTTGTTACTACGAAGTACATTCAGCAGATATTTTCATTACAACGCAGTGCCCAAAAGACCTTGAAATGCCTGAATGAATCATTGGCCGCAGCTCAGTTGTGCAAAACGATCCCCAAACAGAAACATTAAGTTTTTTCTTTCTTCAAACTTTCCTCGTACTGGTTTTTTTTTTTTTTTTTTTTTTTGCCTTCTTTGTTTCCTGCAGTTTTCAGTGGTACCTTTTTACTTATTGCTCGTCAACATTTGAAAAACATCCATTGGAATTTAACTCATTGTCACCCTCCTATAAAAACAGCAGACACGGAAAAATGATAACAGTTCATATTAGAAAAAAAACTAATTTTTTGCAGGTCTCGATTGCGCAATTAGAAAAAAATGTTGCCAGTGAATTCGGAATTTCGCCATCGACACTGTCAACTTTCTTGAAAGACAAAGCAAAAAAAGTAGAAAAATCTCGGGTTGCAAACATATGTGAACTGGTGCATTTGAAGACATCGAAAAAGCCGTTTTTATGTTGTTCATTAATGCTCGTTCAAGAAACATTCCTATTAATGTGGCACTCATTCAAGAAAATGTGAGGTTTGTAAACTCTCTTGGGACCTCCCCCAACTAGATAGCAAGCCGAAGAGCGTCCCGAAGTGCGATCTCTGCGTCTGTATGGGGCAATAGCAGGCTCACAGTTATGCTGCGTCTCTCTGCCAAAGTAAACAGAAAAGATCTCGATGGATGATACGAGGTTAGGAGCACGTAAATTGTAAATGCAGATAACAGGATTACTTGATCACTGACCTGGCCATGATCCTTCCTGACTGCTATGTCTATGAGTGGCAGATCACGCTACAATAAATAACTGTGCTGTTCCTGTTTCAAGCTGAATAAAGCTGGTTTTTCTAAAGTACTGAGACTAAGCCTCGTGTTTTGGGGAGCAAGACTGGGCCTTATATTGCGACCCTGATCTTTTATGATTTGCTTCTGTGGTGCTTCACTGCAGCAATGTGAGCCTGATGTTGCCTTGCTCCAGCAACAGACAGACAATCTTCCACAGATGCTGCAATCACACTTCAGGATGCACTTCAGTGTGTCGTTCCCGTTGGGTGGGGAGTGGGGGGGGCGGTCTCAAAATAGTTCAGAAACCTCACAATATGAAGAAGCAATGATTCGGCTCCTGACTGAAAACTGTGCTGCCCACAACATGCTTTCACATTCAGATAATGTTTGCTTTGAATACCTCCCACCCAATTGCACGGTAGTGCTTCAACCATTGGATTTGGGCATCATTCGCACCCTGAAAGTGTATTATCGCAAGAAAATGCTAAGAAAAATTCTCATCAGCATAACTTGTAGGCAAGAGGAGATTAAAAGTAATGCGAAAGAAGCTACTGAAATGATTGCAAACACCTGGATAAAAGTTAATGAAAGCACTATAGTAACAAATACAGAATCTCATTACAACGGAATATTCTTTACAATGAAATATTTTTAGGTCCCTGGCACTTAGTTATAACAGAATTTTACCTGTAATGTGTTTCTTGCTTTTTTAAGAAATTCTTGCATCCATAGGTGTAAATAATTCCAGATTCACTTAAGTTTAGCAAAATTTAAAATGGTGGACAATTTGTAGGAAGAAAATGATTACCTGAACAATCTTTGTTAATGGAAAATAGTTTGATGAAAATGAAAATACCCCTAATTTCCAGCTTTATGTAGTCATGGTTGGTTTTGTTTGTTTTATCCATGTAGTCACGTTTTCAGTGATGGTCCATGTTCATGTTTTTATTTGTCTAGTAAGTATGTATTACCTAGGATGGACTTGGTTCTTATCAGGAGTTGCTTCCTGTATTTTGACCGTTGTTGCTGCAATATGATGCAGCTTCCCTCAATTTTTTTTATGTTTTGAAAATTGATGGACAGTTTAAAGCTGCTAAAGAGAAAATTTTTTTTGACCTTGAGGCACATTTGATATGATACTGAAGATACTAAAGAAAATAGAAAATGATATTGAAACAGAAGTAAATTTGTCAATCAGTCAGTCAGTCATTATGTATTCCAGATTATTTTTTTTATTTATGTTTTCCAGTTTTTTTTTAATGTTATTTCCTTGATACAAAAAAATGAAGGCTAAAGAAAAACTAAATAAAAAAATAAGGTGGATGTTTAGAAGTTTACCTGATTTGTAACTGAAGACAACTTATCAGACCCCTGGAGATTTCTAAACCCAAACTGAAGAGCATATTCCTTCTATACACCAGTGCATCACTGTTACTGAAGTATTGATTATTTCTTTGAAGATAACAATTTCATGCTACGATGCTATTGTTATCGCTGACCGTGCCCTTTGATCATGGAGCTTAAATCACTATGCCCCACATACTCATTTTGCAGTTGACATCTTAACCCACTTTTATTAGCAGACGAGAACTGTACAGAATTTATATCCAATCAAAATCGAGTTTTTTTTTTTTTTTTTTAAAGAGACAAATACATCCTCAGAGGTCTCTGCAGGAATACTCTAGGAAACTCTGAAGGCTTTCTTAAGAGGACAGATTATATCATATCTTTCCCACAAAAATAAATCTAAAAACCAAGAAGGTATCAGAGCTAATCAGTGAAATTACCAGAATAGATCAAGAACATGCCAGGTGTTCAAATGAGGCACTTCATAGAAAACACAGGTTCTGCATACAGAACTCAGCCTCTTGACAACTAAAGAAACAGAACAACTCATTTTTAAATCAAGAAATCATTACTATGAACATGGAGAGAAAGCTAATGAGATCTTAGCTCAACAAATCCACAAGCAGGAAGTTTGCAGAGACAAAATCATTGACCATAAAAAATATAATGCACATATTTACAGACTACTGTAGTCATTATATTCTACTCAGTTTAAAGAAGACAAGACACACCTAATGCGTTTTTGGGTACATTACAGATACCACAACTAGATACTCTCAGTGCAGAGGATTTGGATAAAGTCTATCAGAATTACTAGATGCGATAAACTCACTTCAGAGTAGGAAAGCAGTAGGCTCTGATAGCTACCCTGGCGAATTTTATAAAAAAAATTCTCAATTAAGTTAGCTCCCCTTTTATTAGTAACATTTACAGAAGCTAGAGACAATAAAATTCTACCTCACACTTTTTGCCAAGCACTAATTACTGTCTTTCCTAAGCAAAATAAGGACTTATTACAATGTACATCATACAGACCAATCTCACTTCTGAATAATGATGTTAAGATACTCTCCAATGTACTAGCTAGAAGTATTGGGAAAGTGCTTCCTTCAGTAATATCACAACACAAAACTGGATTTATTTAGGGCAGACACTTAGCTTCCAATCTTCGACACCTGTTTAATGTATTGTATTCACCCACAAAGCCTAACACACCGAAGATAATGATATTGTTGGATTCAGAAAAAGCATTTGATATGGTGGAATGGAACTACCTTTTCACTATATTGGAGAAATTTGGGTTTGGCCCGAACATTTGTGCATGGATCAGACTACTGTATACCAGTCCAGAAGCGTCAGTTTGTATTAACAACATTATTTCAGACTACTTTAAAGTAGAAAGTGCTACTAGACAAGGATGGCCCTTGTCTTCACTGGTTTTTGCAATTGCCATTGAGCCACTGGCAGTTCACTGTCGAAATGCTTATGAGATAAATTGAATTATCAGAAAAGGACTTGAATAGAAATTTTTACTATATGCAGCTGATATGGTTATCTATCTATTGATCTAACTAAATACTGTGCCTGCAGTCCCAACAGCACTAACATAATTTCAAATGATTTCTGCTCTCAGAATGATTTTGAATAAAAGTGTGCTCTTTCTAGTGAACTCCCAAGCACACAATATTAAGTTGGACACTTTCCCTTTTATCATCACAGATCTGTTTAAATACCTAGGAGTAAACATCAGAAGTAAACATAAAACTCTTTATCATTAAAATTTTGTGGTCTACAAGGAAAAACCTGAGCAAAACTTGCATAGTTGGTCTGCCCTTCATCTCACTTTAGTTGGAAGAATTAACACTGTCAAGATGAATATTCTTCCTAGCTTCTTTTGCTATTTTAGAGCAGTTCAATATACATCAATAAATATTTTTTTAAGAAGTTAGTCAATCATAACCTCATTTATTTGGACCCTATTACTTGATGGAAAATATACAAGCTATATAAACCTGGACATTGGCATAAATAAATGCAGTACTTCTTTATATTTCTTGCTTTGTACTGCAGTAAATACAAGTCATTGCCAATATACTAACATCCCAATTGTGCTTCATTCACTCAAAATATGGAACCAATGTAGGTAGTACTTCAAGACAGAGAAGCTTTTATCTGTGGCACCTCTGCACGATAACCATCCTTTTCCACCCTCTCAAACATACACATTTTTTAATGTCTGGAAAACATTTTGAATTAAATCACTTAGAGATCTGTACATAGTCAGCGTCTTCGCATCCTACAAACCGTTATACTCCAAATTTAACTTTCCAGCAACACATTTCTTTCACTACCTCTAAATCAGAAACTTTGCTAAACAAAACCTGCCCAATTTTCCTTCCTTACCTCTATGCCGGAAAAAATATTGATCAGCCTTGAGGACTCAGACAGCATTTCTGTAATGTATAAAAACCAGTTTAAAGTCAATCCCTTTCAAAGATCCCAGAGTACAGTGGGAAAAGGATCTCTCACTCAGCATTTCAGAAAAGGAGTGGAAGGTAACAATGCACAGGATTCACTCTAGCTTCATATGCGCAAAGCATAGTAATTTAACTTAAAATTATCTATCGAGCATACCTGTCTCGTTTTAAAATTGTCCAAAATGTTTCCAGGGCAAGATCCAACCTGTGAACGTTGCAATCAAGTTCCAGCCGCATTGGTCCATATGTTTTGGGTGTGCACCAAATTAACATAAATTCTGACCAAAATCTTTAAATGCCTTTGAGACAACATTGGAGTGACAATCCCTCCAAATGCACTAACAGTTGAGTTTGGTGCACCCCGAGATGGGCTTAAAGTGGACAAGGACAAACAAACTGTAATTGCCTTTACTTCACTATTGGCACATAGACAATTTTCAAAGCCTGGCAGGATCTAATCAATAACATTTTAGAAATAACATTTAAATTGAGGAAGCTTTTTTTGCTGTTTCTCTTCTCCTTTATTTATTTATTCCTAATATTAAAGTTTTATTCTGTTGGCCTAGATTGCTTTCTCGTGGGTGGGGGCTGATTTGATTCAAAGCTAGTTTTGTAAAATTTGACTTGCTTGTATGGAGTGTTATTTAATTTTAATAAATTCAATAAAATGTTAAAAAGTTAAACAATGTCTGCAATGATTGTAAAAATAACACTTGTTACAAACACACTTATTTTTGTGTTCATACTAGTAACTGCCTTATGCCTTACAATTAAGCATGTAAACTAAACTTGGTAACTTAGTTTATAAAGAAGCCTGTAGTATTTAAAACAAATGATTTTTGTTATATAAGCCATGAACAAAACTTGCTTTGTGATATCTTTCTGTAAGGCCAATAGAAGTAGATTGTGCTCAGTTAAAGGCGATCCAAATGCTGTCAACCAAGTTTTGACTCACTGGCCAAATTAAATTTCTTATTTGTTAAGTAATGACTTTGTGTAGTCAAAGGAAATGATATGTAATGAACACAAATTAGACTGCCCAATAGTCTTCGTTTAGGAGTTACAATGACAAAAATTGATTAATTTAGTCAGGTTAGAGTTTATAGGGTCTTTACAAATTAAACAAGGGATGTGCCTACTATTATGTGATCATTAACAACAAAGTTAAATAAATAAATAATTGCATTCAAAAAAGGAAACATACATTGTTTGTCCCATCCTAGTTAAATACTGTCGCTTTCCTTAATGTATTTGAACAACTGCAGGTCACAGTTTCAATTAGAGAATTAGCTAGTTAAAGCAGTTCTATACACATCACTGGTTGAGATGCACAAGAAACAGCATTCAGCCAAGTTCAGGACTTTGTACAAGAACTGATATATCTTTCTTCCTCTAATAGTGCATGATGCATGAAAATTCAAGAGTTGCAAAAGTACTTACTAATGAAAGGTTTGGCTTATAATCCTAATCAGAATTTGATTTTATTTTACAGTGCATCCGGAAAGTATTCACAGCGCATCACTTTTTCCACATTTTATGTTACAGCCTTATTCCAAAATGGATTAAATTCATTATTTTCCTCAGAATTCTACACACAACACCCCATAATGACAACGTGAAAAAAGTTTACTTGAGGTTTTTGCAAATTTATTAAAATTAAAAAAAAAACCAGAGAAATCACATGTACATAAGTATTCACAGCCTTTGCCATGAAGCTCAAAATTGAGCTCAGGTGCATTCTGTTTCCCCTGATCATCCTTGAGATGTTTCTGCAGTTTAATTGGAGTCCACCTGTGGTAAATTCAGTTGATTGGATATGATTTGGAAAAGCACACACCTGTCTATGTAAGGTCCCACAGTTGACAGTTCATATCAGAGCACAAACCACGCATGAAGTCAAAAGAATTGTCTGTAGACCTCCGAGACAGGATTGTCTTGAGGCACAAATCTGGGGAAGGTTACATAAAAATTTCTGCTGCTTTGAAGGTCCCAATGAGCGCAATGGCCTCCATCATCCGTAAGTGGAAGAAGTTCAAAACCACCAGGACTCTTCCTAGAGCTGGCCGGCCATCTAAACTGAGCGATCGGGGGAGAAGGGCCTTAGTCAGTGAGGTGACCAAGAACCCGATGGTCACTCTGTCAGAGCTCCAGAGGTCCTCTGTGGAGAGAGGAGAACCTTCCAGAAGGACAACCATCTCTGCAGGAATCCACCAATCAGGCCTGTATGGTAGAGTGGCCGGACGGAAGCTACTCCTTAGTAAAAGGCACATGGCAGCCCGCCTGGAGTTTGCCAAAAGCCGCCTGAAGGACTCTCAGACCATGAGAAGCAAAATTCTCTGGTCTGATGAGACAAAGATTGAACTCTTTGGTGTGAATGCCAGGTGTCACGTTTGGAGGAAACCAGGCACCGCTCATCACCAGGCCAATACCATCCCTACAGTGAAGCATGGTGGTGGCAGCATCATGCTGTGGGGATGTTTTTCAGTGGCAGGAACTGGGAGACTAGTCAGGATAAAGGGAAAGATGACTGCAGCAATGTACAGAGACATCCTGGATGAAAACCTGCTCCAGAGCACTCTTGACCTCAGACTGGGGCAGCGGTTCAGTATTTCAGCAGGACAACAACCCTAAGCACACAGCCAAGATATCAAAGGAGTGGCTTCAGGACAACTCTGTGAATGTCCTTGAGTGGCCCAGCCACAGCCCAGACTTGAATCCGATTGAACATCTCTGGAGAGATCTTAAAATGGCTGTGCACCGACGCTTCCCATCCAGCCTGATGTAGCTTGAGAGGTGCTGCAAAGAGGAATGGGCGAAACTGGCCAAGGATAGGTGTGCCAAGCTTGTGGCATCATATTCAAAAAGACTTGAGGCTGTAATTGCTGCCAAAGGTGCATCGACAAAGTATTGAGCAAAGGCTGTGAATACTTATGTACATGTGATTTCTCAGTTTTTTTATTTTTAATAAATTTGCAAAAACCTCAAGTAAACTTTTTCATGTTGTCATTATGGGGTGTTGTGTGTAGAATTCTGAGAAAAAAATGAATCCATTTGAAATACGGCTGTAACATAACAAAATGTGGAAAAAGTGATGCGCTGTGAATACTTCCCGGATGCACTGTACATAGTTTTTCAGGTGGCACAGTGATGCATTCTTTTTCCTCAAATATCTAGCATCATGGATTTTAATCTTGTCCTGTCATTGTCTACTTGGAGTTTGCACATTTACCTCTTGCTTGTGTGAACATTTCCTCCTACATGTTCAAGGAAGTAGATTAGGTTACTTGTCAATTTCAAAATGTGCCTATATGATTGAGTGAGCCCTGCATTTCACTAATACCATATTCAGGGTGGTTTTCTCCCTTGTTTCCAATGTCTCTGGAAAACCTGAAGTTCATTAAGTGTTTTTGAGAATTTAATATATCTTTCTAGCTAAGAGAAAAAATGTTTGAGGTCTATCTGTGCTATCCAGGTTTGCATTTTTAATTTGCATATTTGCAAAGACTGGACAAGACATTGAAATTATTGGCAGAATCAAGGAATTGAACTTGGAATCTGACCGAATCCTATCATTTTCTCACTTTGCCACTTTCAGTTCATGTTAGCTGCCTCCGTACTAAACAGATTACCTTTGTGTCACTTTCCATATGTACTGTATATATACAGGGTGATTGAAAATTATGTTAACATTTGGCTGAAGCAGTTTATTCACAAAACATACTTTGTATATGCAAGATGATTTCCAGGAATGTCTCAACCTGTTCGCCTTCATGTTCAACACACAAAAACCAATGAGCAACAGTACACTTTAAAGCCCGGACACACATTTTGCGGGGAACAGATGATACTACAGTCCGTATTCTGTCCTTCAGGTCATTGATATCACGAACTTTCCTGCTGTACACGCGCTCCTTCAGCATACCCCATAACCAGAAATCACAGGGTGTCCTATCAGGGGAGTGTGGAGGCAATGGCAATGTTCTACCTCAACCTAGCCATTGACCTGGAAAGGTGTAGTCGAGATAAAAATAATCCAATTAATGTTAACATAATTTTGACTCACCCTGTATTATCCACATACAACATTGTAGAGCAGGGATTAAATAACTGAACTGAACTGGAAACTGCTAGAATTCAGGTATAGTCCCTTGTACAGGCTAAATTGTAAAATTGTCTGGCTCTGTAAATTTTGTTTTATGACAGTAGTATTCATAAAAGGTTTACTTTAATATTATTATTAGAATTACTCGTATGGTCTACATTTTGGTGCAACAGATAGTATTGCAACCTTATGTCTTGTAGATGCCTGAATGATTCTCAGCTAAGATGCCTTCAGCACAAAATTGACTTGTTTCCATTGGATTTAATGTCCGACACCAGTGAGGAGCTTCTCACACACTGGTTCCTCTCATATCCTAACATGCAAAGGACAGCCTTAAACCCAGAGGTTCTAAGTCTGAAGCAAATGATTATCAAGCTTTACTAAACTGAGCATCCTTTGTACAGATGAGCAAGTAGAACTGTTGTCTTGTACTGAAACAGGGAGGGTATCCTGTTACCCAGTGACAGGCTTTTTGTCTCTTTCTATACCCCTCTCTCGACCACACTTCCAACTCCCAGCACTGCCACAGTCAAGCCGTAATCATTTTTGTACACTTTAAATTGGCCAGTTTGTAAGTTGGATGCACAAGTACAGATGCAGCCATTCATAAGGATCAAATACTATTGTATTTTTTTTGCTTAGTGCTGATATCAGCAGACAAGATTGTATTGTTTCAGAAATTTTCAGTAATGTGACTGTAGTAGTTAAGGTTTAAGTGAAACCTTAAAATGGAATATGTAACTTAATAGTATTTTTTGTTCTTGCTTGGTGTGACTTCATTAAAACTTTTAAATTCCAACAGAACATAGTTTGCACAATAAGGTAGGTGACTGTAAAACTGAAAGGTTTCTGTAAAGTTCACTTGGATGTCAAAGAAAGAGCACCTCTTAAAATAAAATAAAAAAAAAAAAAAAAAAAAATTTCTTTTTAAAATTTATTATGAAAATTAATGATGTCACTGTACAAGAGTGAAAATCGGAGCAAGCAGCTGTGTATGCACATTACCAATAAGCATGACAACGTCTGATGCAGAGAATGTGTTAAAAGAAGGTGAGAGATGGCGTTATCCATTTCTGACAACTCTTGAATGGTGGCTAGAATGATCTGATCATAGCCTGGTCACAAATGTATTTATGTACTCTTGGTTTCTAATGCTATATAATAACCAAAAAGACATGTTAATGCCAGGTGTAAATGATGTGTGAGGCTGGGGTTTTAATATACACTAGACTAAACACCAACAACATAGTGCTCATCATTTCACCACCACACTGCTTCATTTGTATTCTTAAAGTTGTAAAAGTAGCAACTGAACAAATCAAATTCGTGCAGATGTGTTGAAAAGAAGTTGATTATAGTAATAGTTTCATGTAACAGTTCTGTATAAACTTATGCATAATGTAGATCCTTAGTTATTAATTTCTTTAGGTTCAATACCTTATGATATAAGATTATTAATGTTTTAAATAAGGACTTTAAGAGTGCCTTTTTACTGCATCAAACAAATGCAAGTATTCAGAGAAAAGTACAAAATATTTAAAGTTTTATTTAAAAAAAAATATATATATATCATAAATATACTTAATATTGTCAGAACAAGAATGCTAAATACCCACTGTTAGTGGTGATTAGTGGTGAGTTCCATATTAAGTGGATTTAAACGTTCACAGTAAGGAGATTAAATTAAGCAATTGTTTCATTAAACAACTGTGCATCATTAGTGACATCTTTCTGTCATTTTGGCTAACCAAGCATGTAATGTTGTAGCTCAAATGTGAACTACTGCAGTATTAAAGATATAGTATACTGTGCCATTTGTGTGGCAAAATATCTATATCCTATGCGAACTGGCCTGTCCTTGATTGTTTAGTGGCTTTCAGTGACTCTTTACTTCATATAATGGTTTTATAAAACTGATGGATTATTCCACTGTATAAATCATTTTCTATACGTAGCACAAATTCACTAATGTTCTAAGATATGACAGCAATAGCTTTGAGAAAACTATTATAATTATATAATATAATAATACTGCATTATAATTGAATCCCATATTTTAATCTCTAGAACAATTATCACCAGGTAGAGCGTAACATTGTTAATTTAGGTTTGTAAACTCAGTGCTATCCAATAGTTGTCCTCAATATGCTTTTTACACAATTCTGTTGTTTTTTCATTTTTATGTTGTGACCTTTCTTTTAGAACAGTTGAGAATAGGCTTGAAGGTTCAACTGCTACTCACTATATCTCTAACAATTCTCATAAAATTGCCTAAATGTGAATAGTTTGTGATGTTTATCTTGCTCTGCCACTGTGAAGCTTTTGTGCACATTTTATTGGGCACTGAAAGCTTTCAGTTGGTTGCTAATCAGCTTTTTGTGTGTTTAAATCAATCAATATTTATTTTTGATGTACTGCTCTTCACCGAATCAGTGAGTTGGGAAATGACTTGTTTTTCTTCTTCCAACAGATTTGCAGGATTACATTTTAGAGTTATTAAATACCACAAATTATGGAATCCATAAAGAAATTCCACACAGTTAAATTGTTTATGTGATGAGAAAACACAGATTGAGTGAATCCTTTACCACATAGTAAAGCCTTGTTGTCACATGAATTTAATATTGTGCTTTTATGGAAGTGTGCAGCACAGCACATAACATATTCATCATCATTATTGTGGTTTTCAAAATAAGAAATTATATTGACTCCTGTTTACCACTTTGCTTTTTAATGGCACATTATAATTCTTTGACTTCTGCTTTTTCAAAACACACCTTTTCAAAATTAGTGTTTCATTAAGAAATTATTTTTGTATGGATGGAGGGGCACCTAAAAACAAGAGTGAATTTGACTCATTATTATTGTTTGCCTGGATTATGGTATGATGAGGAAGAGACCTGCTCATTTTGTTGTTAATTTAAACACGTATAGGAAGTGACTAAGAATAAACAAACACAACAGTTATGAAAACTAGAACTAAACTTTACAATGTGTGAAAAAACTGAAAAAGCCATTATGTTGGGGGGAAAAAAGCAAACTGTTTGGGAACATGCTTATCAAGGAAGGGTAAGTACAAATACTTATAAATCTAAAATAAGGGAATTATAAGAGGCACTTCTGTATCAGGTACAGTGCAGAACAGCTACTTTGGCTTGTCTATTTAAAAGAACTTCAGCAAACCTAACATTCTCATACCTGCTTAATCCATTTTAAGGTCCAGTGTGATGGAGGGCCATCCTGGCAATAAGTACATCTGGACAGGCTCAAACCATTGTAGAGTCCATCACACAGGACCAGTTTAGAGTCACCAGTTAACCTAAATTGAATTAAAGCGGAATATACCGAGGAAAGTAAATGCAAACAAGAAGAAAATATTCAAACTCCACATTGCCAGTGACTAAGACCAGGATTTGAACCCAGAGTTGAAAATAATTTATTGATTTGAAAGTGATGTTTATATGTTGTTTGAAACAATGGGCAAGTGCTCAATCCAGTCTTTTAACTATGGACATTGAAAGGTGAAATTTCGGTGTTTGTGTGGTTGACTGTTAAGATTAATGTGTGGAACAAAGAGTGAGAAAGTCAGTCAGATGAAGATAGTATCAAGAGAAATTGATAGACATATACATGGACAGACCGACAATAGCTGTTGATATTAAAATTGTGTTTGGTTCACACCTGATTGTTCGCCAAGCAAGTATGAGTTCATACAGATAGCTTAGAAATATATCTGTTTAAACAGTGTGCCATCTGATGCCTTGTTTATACAAGTAAACCTTGAAGTAAACACTAGTAAAGCCATTGTTTCCTGCAATTATTCAGAGATTTAATGCAGCTTTCCTTATATATGAAGATGATCATTGTAAAGACCGAAAGCAGTGGTCACCACAGAATATTAAAGAAATGCTTCAACTCCTGCCCCTGCATTAGAATAAAGTTGAATCCCAGCCCCGCCATTGTTGTGTTTGTTCAACGTTAATTAAATTTCAATATGTTCTTGTATAGTACAGCAACCGAGTAACTACAAAATTTACTGGTATCATATGGTAACAGTAATATATGACTCTTTATTTACTTAAGCACAGTAAAACAAAGTTTGTGCCTTCTCCTCTATCCATATCCCTTCCTTTACTTTGGTCCCATCTATACAGGTGACATTCAGGTTAGGTTAAATCAACCTCTAGACTGGCCCCCTAATGAATGAATATTAGTGTGTCTTTGAGTATTAACCGTGACGGCCTTGGTTTGGTTCATGCCTCATACTTTGTTCTGCCAGGACAAGCCACTATTTACTGATGACGCTGTCTTGGTTAAATGATTAATATATGAATTTACAATTACTATAACTGCCCGGTCTCAATGAAAGACAACAAATTAAGTGACATGCCAAAATTAAAATCATTTAACCATCAAAGTACTATCTGTCTACAGTATCTGTATTCACTTAGACTTGCAGTACATTTCAGCTGAGAGTTGCATTCAAGGATTATTGGGGAGCATGTATGGAAAAGTGAAGATATGAAACGCTAGGAATGAGAAAATTATTGAGAGTCTGAACATGACTACCAGAATTCATTAAGCTTTTAGATACATAAAATCTTGGATTTAAGAGTCTTCTACAGTAGTTTGTTTGTCTAAGTGTGCTTGTTATGTTTGTCTGTGTGGTGCTGGAGAATGATGATTACTGTTGTTCTTATCTTGATTGTGTGTATTGATGTTTCTGTATGTTTGAGCTTCAACACATCAAATGACAAGAATCTGGTAGTGTTAAGACAATAAAATAAAGAATCACCAGGTTTGCCATTAAATGGGCCATCTTAAAAATCTGGTGAAAAAACTGATAGAGAAGCTTGCGTATTTTCCTCTCTGTAGACAAAGTAAGTTTTTCCCCAACCCCAAAATGAGCTCAAGTGGCAGAAGTGTTTTAGGTGTTTGAAAATGATCAGTTATATGCTTATCAAGATTAGCGAAACCAATGTGTGTTATTAAAAGTTCCAAGTAAATAGTCAAAGCAAATTTGTAACCATACTGAACTTGTTTTATTTTGCTTTTTTTTTGTCTTTTGCTCTGCTTTAACATTAACCTTTAATTAATTTAAAGGGAAAAATGTTTTGTTAAGATTAGAAAACATCATAATTACGGAAATTAAACAACAAATTAACTAAAATTAAAACTTTTTTGTAATCAAATATTTATTTTTAAAATATAAAGAGTACATTAGATAAGGCTACAACAGTAAATGATTTTTCTGAATATATGAAACAACCCGCTCCACTTGTCACAGAGTAACTGGTAACCAAATGTTTAATGACTGCACAACCTGAAGCAAGGTTCCTATACTTTATTTGGAGGTGTTGCTGATCTGGGATGCAGGGAGTTCAACAAGGACCAGATTATAGAATGAAGACTTCCAGACTGTTGCAAAGCCAAGAGATTTCCAGCAGGAGGCCAATACAACTAGAAGATGTTCTTTAGTGAGATTCTGACAGCAAATAAAATGAGTTCTGTTCATTGAATGTTCTACATCAGAGGGACCCAAATTCGATCCTGGAGGGCTACAGATTTTCCTGCCTAAGAGTTTCTTAATCAGTGACAGTTTCCACTGCTAATTGACTTAATTTTCCTTCATTTTAATGGAGACTTGTTTTCTAAGACTCAGTCCTCTCGTTTTTTCCTTAAATGACAGCCTGACAAAAATGAGATGTGAAATGAGCTAACTGATGACCTGCTAAGTTGGGGTCTCAAACTCCAACCAATTCCACTTCTTCCAGTTTCTTAAGTAGAAAACTATTCTTGATTGATAATTAAACCAGTAAATAAATTCCATGGCTTGTAGGTGCTAAGACCATCATCAGAATGTTTTGTGGACCTGAGCAGATCAACATTACTGTACCTTCACCTTTCTTTATTTTCAAGTATTGTATGATGGCTCATGTGGTATGCCATTATTGTTTGTGGTATTCAAGGGACAGGGGTCTGAGTTTTAAAATAGCAAGTCACGTAATACTAAGACAAAAGGAGTTATTTTGCAGCAAAAACTACTTGTTAATCAAGAAAAGGGTTAGAATGAAAACATACAGCCGATGTAGCCCTCCAGGATCAGAGCTGCACAGTCTGTTCTACATTTATCTGTAGCTGTTCTTATGTATTTTGAGTTTGAGGTGATTGTAGTTCAGTCAATTTAAATTGTTGAGGTATGGGTATATATTGTGTGTTATCAGCACACTTACAAAAACTTGCTGTTGGAAAAACCTCAACAAATGAGGCAAAGTAATCTCCTTTTATTAAGAAATTTATTTCCATCCATTTAGTCAACCAACTTAATCCAAGTGTATATTTTCTGAGACCTGGAGCCTGTTTTGTTTTCTTTTGCACTTTTAATTCAAGGAGAAACCCATTAGTATGCAAATTTCAAAATGGCAATATTAAGAATAATACTGTAGCTGTACATACAAAAACTAGGCCTATGAGCAATCAAAGCACATATATAGACAAAGGATGACAGTATACCTAAATCTTCATGTTTAATTTTAAGAAAAACAATTGATGTACTCTGACATTAATAACGGAATTGCATACAATTTCAGGATTACTTTATGTGGTGGGGACAGGAGCTATGTTTCCTTATTTGTCCTAATCATTATCTCTGTTAATAGTTTCTTTTCTAAAAAAAAGTATTTTAAGAGATGCATGTATTATAATAGATTTATTAAAAAAATTCAGAAGAATTCTATTTTAAAGACCTGACACTCTGTTAACATCTCTTGACTCTCTGTGGAAGGGATAGTGTGCTACTATCGTGGACCATGTGCAAGACTCTGCAGACAATGGCATATCCAAGAATGTCTGATCATCAAAATACATTAATATGAATTTTCTTGTTTAATACTCAGGGACTACAAAACCCACTTTCTATCTTTTTTTTTTATAGACTTGAGAGGCACTAAGAAGAAACTGAGGGGTAGATGTTAGGGATATCTTTAAATGAAAATATAAATCAAATTTTAAAAATCATTTAAAGTGTATATCACAGAGCCCAGTAATGAACTGTAGGTTTTTACTAACTGTGTTTACATTGTATTTCAAAAGTTTTTATTTGTATGATTTGATGTGAAATATTATACAATTAAATGTTTACACCAGTTACTAGAATTTTTAGTTTTTGCTGCAATTGTGCAGAACTAGGACATGTTTCACTTGCTTGCATTAGCTAGATACTCCAATGTTATTGTGCTGTGTTATGACTGCTATTTATATGTTTCATTTGAAGGTCACTCTGTAAGACTACTGGGTCAGAAAAAGGATAATGGAAAACGGTTGGGGGGAGCACGATTGGATTTGCCGAAGATTAGGAAAAACCCACTGATAGAAATCATTTCCATCAATACAGGGTAAGCTGCTTTCCCACTTGCTCATAAAATATTCACCATCACCTGAGAATTCAATTTATTTTTTTTTCCAGACGTCGTGTGATGCTGTTACTTCTACTGCTTTGAGAGCAAAATGATCTAAGACCCTGAGGGTCTGCGTCTATCAATTTCTTCAAGTGCAGTTCTTTTTTTTTTTTAATTTTATTTATTTATTTTGCTCCTTTCTCCTTTGTAAGTGCATTTTTCTCCTGTTTTTTTTGTTAATGGTTTCAAGTTTTATAAAGCTAGTAAAATTATTTTCGGGTAGAACTGAGAGCATGCATTAATCATGCTCATTTCTGTAGCTCACTGTTGTATAGTTTCATTGATGCAAAATAAGATCGGGGTTTGTCATGTATATATATGTAGATTTTTTAAGACATTAACAAGCCTTTTTCTTAAGTAGAAAATAATTTTGGAGTAAGAGTTTTACTGTATACTGCTGGGTTCTAATAACAATGGCCTCAGACACACTAATCAGACATCTGAAAAGTCTTCATGCAGGTGAAATCAGTGTATTAGTACTTGCAGTAATACCAGTTAAGTGCCAGCTTTTATGTTTGGTTTTTTTTTTTTTTTTTTTGTTTTTTGCATAAAATAAAAGTGTTTGCTGCCCTATTTTTGCTTTATGGAGGCAATCCCCATTTAGCACATTTGGCGTTTTGTTTTGACAACTGTTTTTATTTTTCAAACTGATTCTCATTGCAGTTTTCTTAGCAAATCTTCTGGTTTGATTACCCCCACCCTTGTGGCGTGCCATATTGACCGAACACCAGTCCATGCTAAATGACCTGAAAACATTAATGAAGTGGCCCTAAGTTAATAGAACTGACATCTTCAGTCATCTTGTATGGAAATGAAAATTGTTGAGGTAGTAGCTTGGCCCGCATAAAGTTTGGTAAATTTTACAGTTTTCCTTTGCTTATTGCTTGTTAACATTTTTGGTAGCATTTGTATTTTTTTTTTTTTTTTTTTTTTTTAAAATTTTTACTTAAAAATTAAATTTTTTTTTTTTTTTCAAATTTTGATTTGCTGTTCTCTTTGCAGCAGCATTAGAATTTTTTGTTTTGTTTTCCTTCCTTATTTTAGAAATATTTGCATCATTTGACCTTTGGAGCTTTGATATTATTTTTGGGATTCTGGTTCATATTTTAATATCTCAATTTAACAGACTACATTAAAGAAGCAATTGTTTTGTTTGTGGTGAATGCTAGAGGATTTTAATGGTTCCCCTCTTGCTTAAATTGTAGGACTCAAGCCTCTATAGCTTGTCAGTCTCACTCCAACTTAAAACAGGCCTTTTTGAAGGCCTAAAACCATAACATCTTTTTTTTATTTCAAAAGTTCAATAAGCAGATGGGTGTGTAGTAATCCAAGTTAGATGCCAAAAAGAAATAAGAACCTTAACTTCTTTAATGTAATTGTCTGAGAAGTTCATTTGAATCAAAAGAAAGCTTTGTTTTAATGTTATGTAAGTAGGCCCTTACCAAATGTGTGGCACATTGCTGGCTCTGGTCTTGTTAAAATATTACTTATCAACAGTTGTTAATCATGAATGTTCACAAAAATTTCAATTGGAAGCGAGTATGATTCTGACCTTTCTGTTGTAATATATTGCCTTGTACTGTGACCAGGAGACTCCTGATGATGTAATCATGGTAGGATGGCAAGTGGGGAGAAGAGCTCTGTAGTGGTGTGCATAATAATGTCACAGATTGATTTGAGTGCCCATTAATATCCAAGCATTTAAGTTCATGAATGTATTTCTGTACAACAGGCTGTCATATCCAGCAGCAATTTATATATAGCCTCACTGTTGCAGCTGCTATTTTTAATGTAAATATACAAAGATTTTTTCATTCAATACATTTTTAGAGCTGATTTATCTAGCAGGGACTGGAGCTTATCCTGGCAATAGAAGTTGCAAAGCTGAAACTCATCTGTTGGGGATGGGGTAAGGCACGTGCAAGCAGACACACATGACCAGTATAAATTTTCCAGTTAACCTAACACAGGTTTTTGGGATGTAGGATTTACTCAGAAAAACAGAGGCAAACCAAATTTAAACCTTATAGTGTACTTATCTTAAGTATATAAAACAAAACAGGAGCATTTGATGGAAACACATAAGTTATGCAAAGAATGTCCAAACCTGGCATATTCATTGACTTGGCAGTTAGAACATTGATTTAGAAAATTATGTAGTGGTCCATGTAGTCAGACTGACTCTCCTTTGAGCTTTTGGTGTGAAACTGAATGTAATATTATGTTTCTTAGAGTTGGACCATTGGTGCATATACAATTTTTGAATAGTGTAATGCTAGTAATATTAAAAATCTTTTTTCTTTTCAGTAGCAGTTCATCTTATCCCCTCTTACATAATTATTCATCAGATGGGAAATTTTCTCCTTCATGTATTAAAAACATTTGTACCTGCAGTCAAACAAAAATTTACAAGTGTGTGATTACAAAGTACTTTAGTCATGAATTGGGCATGGCTGGAATGTTTAATTGCTTTGGTCCAGTCAGAGTCTTTCAGGGAAAAAATAGGAAATGTGCACATCATATTTGCAGCTAGACTTTTTATTTACCCTGAGGAACAAATTAATTTACTATCCTTTTCAGATGCAGTATTTGCAAACTTATATTTAAGAATTAGGTGAGTTAAGCTTTAAATGCACTTATTTAGAATACCTAAAAATAGACCTAATTGTGTGTCGCAGGTCTTCCAGTCTCTAGTAGTCAAATACTTTATTTACCCCTTGTGGCATTGTAAAGAAGAGAGGTTGCACACGTTTATAGATGGTGCCAGAAATCTGATATGAGGAATAGTACTCCTAACATTTCCTGGGAGATGTCTTGATTTTTTTTCAACCATGGTTGTTCATTATAGCAAAGATGCACCATGCCTCCCCTGCCTGGCTATCCACTATGTTAGACATATTACTTCATCTTCAGTTTCAAATATACTGAGAATATTTCTAAATGTACATTAGATGAAAACTTTGCTGTCTCATCTCAACAGCATGAATTGAGCTTTTAACTTGAGTAATTTTATCCCACCATTTCTTACTGCTTGAAGATATAAGTTCCTTAGTCTTACGGTGGATGTACAGAGGTGACTGTGAAAAAGGAACTCCCATAAAACAGTAACATTTTTTTCATTGCCGTCTTAAAGCACCATCTTGCTTTCGTCTTTCTTCCCCCACACAGTCTTCATGTTTAAGTCCTTAAAATATTGTGACAGAAGATGCTTGCAGAAAATGCACAAAGTCCACAGGGTGCATGCAGGAAATAATCAGTCAAGTATGGAATGCAATTTATCACTCTGGTAACTTTTGATTTTATTCATCATCATAGTAGAGCTGCATGCCGAAGGAATATTGAGGATTCTTATTTGATCTTGACTTACCTGCACAGTGACCAGAGCACTAACACCCAGACAGCTGGCTTGTACTTTCAGGCAGTCTTGAGTAGGCTAATGTCTTGTGATGCAGGGAAAAGGGTTGAAAATGGCCCATCTGCCAAGATCTGTTTAAAAATGATTATGCTACCTCAAAGCTTTTACCTTCCTTATCTGAAATAACTACCTTATCACTAAATTATGGTGTATTTTGTCTTGTGAATTAGTGATTCATGTAAGGTATAAACATTCATCCTCAAATGTCTTTATCTGCTAATGCTCTTCAGTCTTACTACATTTTATAAGCAGAGCTTATTTTCTAAATGTACTGACTTGGCACAAGGTCTGTGCCACTATATACTGTACCTTTGTATTTTCTGCCAAGATTTTCTTCACCATCATTCAGCAAAGAATTTGCAACCAGGAACCAAGTGGTGAGACAACCATGGTTAACTGCTGCTGACTCCCAGTAACTGGAGACCTTTCAAATGTGATCAGTAACATTCGAACATTTGTGCCACCATCTTGTTCCCTTTTAATTTACAAAAATGACATAGTCAGGACACTTCCTTCAACAAGAAATTGATCTGATTATTTAAACTCAAATCAGATATAGACTATTGGAATTAAATCAGAATTCAGTACCAAATATGAAGGCATGAATCCTAACATTTCCTGGGAGATGTCTTGATTTTGTGATCTCAAAAAATTAGATACCATTGGCATTTGGATATTTATACCAAAATTCAATTGGATTCAGGTCACATCGGAGGGGTAGTGTGAATGTGGTACAACTTAAAATGTCACAGTTCATCCATACAGCATGTGGTGGCACAGGTTTATTATGGGTAAATTTGGTATATTTGTGCATGATATGGGCAGTTTGATGTTACAAATCTGCCCTGTTGTCATTTAGGTCCTCTGTTAGCAACCTGGGTGTCTCATTTTCTTAGATGGTTCTATGTTTTATTTCATTTTTCAGTATTATATATCTTAGTAGAGGGCATTCACAACTTTAAAATATTTTTTTGGGTAAAGCTTACGTTGCTGCTATTTCCCTTCTATTTCTTGCACCGTACTTGTGCCTTTTCAGAAAAAAAATGGAGATTATTGTAGCTAACTTATGTTTCACACAGACTATAATAATTTGATGAAAGCTATTAGTGTGACGGAAATAAATAATCCTTTCTTCCAATGCAAACTCTCAGATTTCATTTTCTTGTATAAATATTTGCAGCTCTGCATTTTTACACATCACCCTGGCGCCTATGAATGGTGCTCTGACTTAAATGTAAATGCCATCACATTGTTGCTGCTCTTGTTCTTCACCCCAGGATGGTTATTGTCCTTAATTCAGGGTTGATTTTACAGATAATGCCAATGGACAAGGCTCCTTCGGCCTAAATGCACAAATCTCATCAGTCCAGATTATCTTCTCATATTTATTATCTGTTGCAGGTTTACTTAAGCAGCTGTCGGAGAGCAGGAAGAGTAGCAGCTGGAATCGGTTATATGATCAGGCCATGTTGCTAGGGCAAATAAGAGGGCCTGTTTGCACATTTATTACTGCTTAATCTCTTTGCTTGTAAACAAGTGCTCAGCTCTCCTGTCGCCATCTCACCTGGGCAGAAGTCTTTTATCACTTGTAGGCCATTTCATTTTACAATGATGCAGAATGATGTTCTCATACATTCATAAAATTGGCAGGGTTCAATCTTCTGAAGTTTTTTGACATACTTTAATATGATGAATGTGTCCTCCTTTTCCATATAATTCAGTTAAACATTTGCCCTCTTTTTTTTTTTTTTTTGTTTCAGTCCACTAGAGCTATTTTGGCTACTTGTGCATTCATTCATTTTTGAAGAACACATAATGAAGAAAAGTTCATCTTACCATATCCCTCGTCTCATCTGTTAATTTAATACATTGTTTGTGTCCTTTACACAACTGATTTTTTTTTTTGTAAGTAATTAGTGATTTGTTCACTATGCCCTGGCTATGGTTTCCTACCCTATAGTGTTCTTGATGGACTCTTTTTGATGAGCTTTGCTCATACCCTAGAGTGATATTAGCAGTGTTTTTGATTTTGAATTTTTTGCCTGTTTTGCCATTGACTAACGTATTATAAACCAGAAGTTTGTGTTTCTGAGCACAAAGTCTTTCAAGTTGTCATTCAAACCAACATTCATTTAGACACTGTATCTTCTGAAATGGCAAATTGTACCATTGCCTGTCAGAGGAGTCCCACAATCCTCTCACTTCAAAAGTCTCTGAAGTCTAATCTTCAGGTCATGTTAGACAGATGTATTGGCAACATAACATTTTC
Organism: Polypterus bichir lapradei; assembly: GCA_026402145.1. NCBI lineage: Eukaryota > Metazoa > Chordata > Cladistia > Polypteriformes > Polypteridae > Polypterus > Polypterus bichir. The sequence continues at coordinate 6,027,491 of JANRMT010062844.1, forward strand.
ATACTACACTATGAACATTTTTTACACATTTTGGGATGTGAATTACCTCATTAACTAAAGAAGAACAGCAGCACGGAAGTACATGCTTTCAGTATTCTTTAAATCCTTTATGTAACTGAATGGTATGCTGTTTTTGCCCTTTAGTTCTTATTAACAGCATTAATTTTAAATTACAACAACAACAACATTTATTTATATAGCACATATTCATACAAACAGTAGCTCAAAGTGCTTTACATAATAAAGAATAGAAAAATAAAAAACACAATACGAAAACAAAATAAATCCGCATTAATTAACATCGAATAAGAGTAAGGTCCAATGGCCAGGGGGGACAGAAAAAACAAAAAAAAAACTCCTGACGGCTGGAGAAAAAAAATAAAATCTGTAGGGATTCCAGACCATGAGACCGCCCAGTCCCCTCTGGGCATTCTACCTAACATAAATGAAACAGTCCTCTTTGGATTTAGGGTTCTCACGGAAAGGCTCTGTTTAAGCTTTATAAAGGTACAGTTGGATCCATAAGTATTTAGACAGTGACACAATTTTCATAATTTTGTCTCTTTAATCCACCACAATGAATATGAAATGAAGCAATCAATATGTTATAGAAGTGTAGACTTTAATTCAAGGGGTTTAACAACAATGTATTAGCTGTTTAGGAATGAGAGACATTTTTTATACATACCCCTACCCCCCCTCTTTCAGGGGCTTAAAAGTAAATGGGCAAACTAACAATCATAAATATAATTATCATTTTTAATACTTAGCTAAAAATCCTTTGTAGTCAATGACTGGCTGAAGTGTGGAACCCACAAACATCACTAAATGCTCGATTTACTCACACGTGGTGTTTTGCCATGCCTTTACTGCATTTGTCCTCAGTTGTTGCTCATTCACTGGTCATCCTCTCTTCAGTTATGCCTTCATCAAATGAATGCATGTTCATTTGGGTTGAGGTCAGATAACTGACTTGGCCTTTGAGGAATATTCCAGTTCTTTGCCCTGAAAGTGCCTGGGTTGTTTTTTGCAGTGTGTCCATTTCTGCAGTGAAGCACTGTCCTATTGGTTTTGCATCATTTGGCTAAATCTGAGCATATAGTATAGCTCTATACACTTTTAAAATTATTCTGTTGCTTCTGTCAGTAGCCATGTCCTTAACACTGGCTTCTCAGTTCCATTGACAGCCATGCATACCCATGCTATAACCCTGCCTTCACCATGTTTCACAGATCATATGGTATACTTCGGATCATAAGCTGTTCCTTTCCCTTCTCCATACCCTTCTCATCACTCTGGTACATGTTGATCTTCGTTCCATATGTCTAAAGAATCTTGTTCCAGAGCTGGGCAGGCTTTTTTAGATGGTTTCTGGCAAAGTTTTATCTAGCCTTCCTTTTCTTGGGGCTTACCAGTGGATTTCACCTTGTGGTTAACCCTCTGTATTCCATAAAGTTGTCTCTTGATTGTAGACTTAGACAGTGGTACAGTATGTCTGCCTCCTGGAGAATGTTCTTGTTCTTGCTAGATGTGAATAGGTTTTTCCTTACTAAGAAATCATCTAGGACAGCAGTCTTCTGTAGTTACCCAGGCATTTTGGTGCTGCTGAGCTCACCATTGTGTTCCTTCTTTTTAAAATGTACCAATTTGTTTATTTGGCTACTACTAATGTTGCTACTGTCTTTCTCTGATGTGTTCGTTTTGTTTTCTTAGTCTTATAATGGCCTGTTTTAGTTGCATTGACAACTCTTTGGACCTCCATATTAATTTTATACTTAAACTGAGCAAGTGATTAGGAACACGCTACTAAAATTGAATAGAACCTCTTTTTGTTTTAAGAAAAAAACACCATCCTCATTTCTTTGTAGCATAGATTCCAAAAAATGCTGGAAAACATTTTTTGAGGTTCTGGTCCATGTTGAAAAGATTGCATTATTATATATTTGCAGATTTGTCAGCTGCACATGCAGTGAACCCCAGCTTTCCTTTTTATCCTAAAGGTGCTATATTGGATTCAGATCCAGTGACCTGGAAAACCACTGGAGAACATTGACCTCATTGTTACATTCATGAAACCAGTTTAAGACAGCTTTGGCTTTATGACATGGTACATTATCATGTTGGAAATAGGGGAAAATGGGAAAACCTGTGGCCATGAAGGTACACACAGACCATGGCTTTCAAGTGAGGATTAATTGGTATTAATAGGCCCAAAGTGTGCCAAGTATGCATTTCCCCACACCACCACCACCAACCTGGACTGTTGACACAAAGCAGTTTGGTTGCATGGATTCTTAAACTCTCAATACTTTGGTGCATGAAAATCCCAGGACATCAACAGTTACAGAAATATTCAAACCAGCCTGTCTGCCACCAACCATCATGACATTGTTGAAATCACTGCAATCACATTTTTTTCCCATTCCAGTGTTTGATCACAATATTACCCGAAGCTCCTGACCTGTATCTGCATGATTTTATGCATTATGCTGCTTCCACATGTTTGGCTGAGTAGATAATTGCATGGATAAGCAGATAAACAGGTGTTCCTAATATTTCCTCAGTAAATATAGCTTCAGCTGCAATATTTTGGTAAAGCTAAAATAACAATAATTATAAATATTCAAATACTTATGGACCTAACTGTGTTACTTTTTATCGGAAATCTAAAATGATCAATTTGCAGAAATACACTCTACTATCAAGGAGCTAGTGTGAGTTATTGAATAATAATTATGAATTATTTTTATAAATTGAATATTTATAAAACAGAATGGATATGCATTCAGTTTATATTTATTGTTTGTTCATTAGTTGGCTTTTGACCTATACATCCAGATGGTACACAGCGAAACACCAACTATATGAACAGCACTCTAAATGTTTGGTAAATCAGTCATGATTTCACAGCATATGCACCTGCTGGTCAGTGCAGCATAGGATCCAGACCAGGGCGAAATAAAATCCTGTTTAGCACTATGAGCATAATGAAATAGACTGGTTACACTTATAAAAGATTATGTATCGTGTACATTCTTAAAAGTTAATAACTGACTAAGCCATTTGCATCCTTGTAGCCTTCATGGCATTTTCATAACTAAGACTAAGAACCACGAAGTCAAAGAAAAGATTGTATTGCTGTACTGTTTAAAATTCAAGTTTATTGTTGGTGTGTGAAAGTTGTTTTCATGCCTATGACAATAGTACAGTACTAATAACAAGTTAGGGGTCCAGTGGTTGTAATTTTAGTGCTGACCTGCTTCATCATTATGTAAGACAATTTTACTCCTAGAATTTATGGTACACCTTATCCATTAATTTAGCACATCACTCCATAGTTTTGAGTAAAACAGCCTCTCTTCATTAATGTTGCCACACTCTTCCAGCTAGTGTAGATCAACTGTAGCCCATATACTAAGATAGGAGAAAGGATCATGCCCAATGATGTCCTGGTTTACTTATCAAACAGTGCTACAAAGCAGAACACAGTTTTCTCTGACTTTGCAGTGGATTCACTTTTCCAATATTGGTTCTGCTTTCAGGTTCTTAGTTTTTCTGACATGCTTATGACTCTCTCACTATAAACTGAATTGCTGTGTGTTTGTCTCTCTTCCAACTGGTTTTGCATTAAGTGATTTTAACTAGTGAACATCATGCTTAATAAATGCTTGGCCTTCCAAAAAACATCCAGACTATCCCTGTGTGTTTTCACAAAAGCCTAGTTATTTTTCAGGATTTGCTTGGACTTAACACTGCATTAGCACATGCTGTGTAATATTTCTGTGAAATGGACAGATGGCCAAGGCAACGTCTCAGGCACCCTTTATTGTTTTCTGTAGGCTGCCCAAAGCAAATCCTGATTACCACTAATTTTCTACTGGCTAGTTGCTGAATTAATAAACACAGGTTTATGCTTTTCATTTTTGTTTGGTTGTGTGTGTTGCTGGGGTTTAAAGAATTTCACGCAGTTGCAGAATATTTGCTTACGTTATGTTTACATGCTGGCTTATCCAATAGCAAAGCGAGGCAAATCACACAATCTATATTCACTTTTTATAGTGTCTGTAATAATTGAAAAGTATCTTATACTGTATTGTGTTACTTTACTGGACTTTGCAATGCTTGGTACACGGTGAATATATTTTATATTTAATCTACCCTCTATCTCTCTCTGTATGTATGTATGTGTGTGTATATATATATATATATATATATATATATATATAT
>JANRMT010062844.1:6042076-6116293 GCA_026402145.1 Polypterus bichir lapradei
TATATATATATATATATATATATATATATATATTACTGTATATATTGCTATTATTGAATTGTTGCTATTTCATTAGTTTTACTTTATTTCAGAACTTCTGTTAAAACAATATTTGTAATCTTGCGAGTCCCAATATGCTGAATCTTTTAAATGAGATTAGTGAGACTTGTGTTTAATGACTTTGTACCATAATTCAGGATAGGTTTCTCTGTTTGTAATTCCAGCACAGACAAAGCGATCTACATCATCAGCAGTTAATTTTTTTTCTTTTTTTTTTTTTTATAAAATATCCAATAAATGCATGTGCGGTAAACTCCGTTTTTGTAATTCTCAAGATTCTTTATTTGTCACATGCATTGCTATACAGGACAACACGCAGTAAAATGCATCCTGATTCGCTTATCAAAAACTGTGCAAAGTTAGAAGAATATCAGTTAGATTAACAAAAAGTCATAGATTGAAAGATAACAGTATAGTAAAACATAATAAATAAGTAAAATTATGTGAATAAAGTAAAATTAAGTGTTAACGTTCAATAGTGTAGTGATTACTGTGCAAAATCCAAAGTTAGACTGGTGCATAGTTAATTGAGGCAGTTTGTTTATTTGCACTACTGCGATCTTTACTTTTTTTATATTTTCTAATTTTCATACTTTCATATTCTTTAACTTTCTCCACATGTGTATAGTGAACAATTTTTTTTTTTTCTTTTTGAGCCTTTCGAATTACACTGCTTTCATAATCTCTAACCTGATCAGCATGTGTTTAGCGCCAACGTTTGTGAATGTCTTTATGAAGCTCTACTTTGTCTTTTACTCTGTCTTTTAATTTTGAGCCGGATTGGACGTGCTTTTTTTTTTTCAGTTCCACTTGTTACGGGCTGATAATTACTTTCCTTATTTTCATAATTTGCACCTCGATGATTATTTTTCTTTTTTGCTCTTTTTTTCTCTCCAACGCTTTTTATTCTCTTTAATCCATGCTGCTTTTTTCTTCGCTTAAATGTCGATATTTCATTTATAACGTATTGTCCATATACGCTTTATATGCACTGAGACCCTGGATCTGTGCGTGCTCAAATCCTTTAGACGACTGAATGTTTTGCTGCCTCTTGGCTTATTTGATATTGATTGTAAGTAGGGCGTGTTTTGCAAGAATCTCATGTTCCACGTCATCGCGAGACGATCATGGGTCAATCTCTTGGCACAAAGTCTCATGTTTAAGGTCCCCGCAAGACGCTCTGTGGCCATCTCGCGGTTTCTTTTAAATGTCTTCCATGATCTTAACGTGAAGATTACATCTCAACGCCCTTGTGTTTCTCTCCAGGATTTTTTTTTATAATAGAGAGATAATACAATTTATTTTTGTATAGCCCAAAATCACACAAGATGTGCAGCAATGGGCTTTAACAGGCCCTGCTTTTTGACAGGCCCCCAGCCTTGACTCTCTAAGAAGACAAGGAAAAACTTCCAAAAAAAACCCTTGTAGGAAAGAAAATGGAAGAAACCTTGGGAAAGGCAGTTTAAAGAGAGAACCCTTTCCAGGTAGGTTGGGCGTGCAGTGGGTGTCAAAAAAGAAGGGAGTCAATACAATAGACAGAACAGAACAAATCCTCAATACAGTATAAAAATAAAAATTTTACAAGTATGGAGCAGAATTTAACAGTAAATGATATCCCATAATAGAATTGGATTTGTTTAGAGTCCTGGAGACCTCATCCATCAAACTGCCTGTCCCATTTGGCCATTTCACAGCTGAAACAGCTCTGGGACAGCCAATCCAATGAAAGGACCGCTCTACCTCACAATTCCTGCAGTCCTCCATTAGGGATGACTTTACCTTAGGCAGGCAAAACAACTTGGCATGTGGTCCGTGGCACCAAGTGCAACATTTGGGTACCGAGAAGAGAAACAGAATAGGTGAGAGTTAGTATCCAATTATAACTATCACTTTATATATATTATGTATAGCAGTTGTAAGAAGACACGATCACCACAAAAAAGAGTTGGGATCCACCCCATATATTGTAGTGCAGGGAAAAGGAACAACATTTGAGACAAGCAAAAAAAAGTAGTCTCTTCAGACTGAGCCTATACAGAATGAGTTTTGACTGGTTGACTTGTGGCTGTTGACTGGTTTTATAGCGGGAGGACAGAAAGGGCATACTTAGAGGACAAGAAGTGGAAATGGGGTCATCAGTAGTTGCCAGAGGTGATGTCAGGAATGGAGGCAGAAGTGGTGTAGTCAGGTGGTTTTCCTTTCTGCATGTTTGTGGGAGAGAAGAAGAGGCATTAGTGCTCACCACCAACCTCTGTCCGGCTTGTCAACATCCCTCTTTGATTTCTTTGATGCAGTGTATTACTAAACCCTGAAACATTTATATCCATAAATATACAAGTTAAACACACAGCAAAACAGAAAGAATCTTAGTATTCCCTTTGGGGTCAAATAAAGTTCTATGTATCATTAACATAAACATTTCATGATAAGTTAAGTTTCTGTTAACATTGTAACTTACATTTGATGACAAAAAAATGCAAAACAAAAACTCTGTTTAACAACGTACCTGGGCTAAGTAAACCTTCAAAGTATCCTTAGTCAGAGTCAGTTTTCATGATTTTGGCCAACTGCTTGCATTTCTCATCATGGAGCATTCTACAATATCATAAGTATATAACAGTCTATTAAGAAACAGATTGAATCCTTTTATATTCTCAGTCTCTCTAATGTTGCTTTCTACTTATAGGAGTAATGGCTAGACAGTATAGCAGTGGCAAGAGGTACCAAAGTAGAGTAATGACCAGGGAATGACAATAAGGTAATGAGTAAAAGTGGCTTAAATTTGTTTTTCATACAGCTCAGCCATATGAGAGCACTTGAGAGTAGGTGAGTTGGTTCGACATGTACTGAGAATACTGTCTGTGCACATGCTGCAAGAAGCGCAGCTCACTGGTTAGGCAGACTTTTCCCTAGCTGCTTGAGGTTGCTTATGAATTCCCCATACAAAAGAGGAGGGACTCATCTGTTCAACTTGATGGGTTAATTTTGCCAATGTCTGAAAATTATTAAGCTTGAAGCATTTTACGCTGAATGCACAGTAGCTCTTCATTTCAAATAGAGGTTTTAATGGTCAACAGAGCCATTTCATACATAATATACACTATGGAATTTCAACAGCTATACATAATTTGTAGAAGGAGAATATAGGCATGTGAACTGAGTAACACATTTATCTAGTGGAGAGACTAAAGCTGGGCTCTCTGGTCCACTAAATCACTAGGCCATATTCTACACATTGCGTAAATGAAAGATATGGGATGCATGTAGATTGTGCCAGTAAGTAGCTACATGAAAATGAAAAGACTTTCTGGGAATAGATTCTTGAGGATTAATTTACAATAAATTAATATCTGCTGAAATCAGTTGGATTTTTGATTTAATCCAGCACACAATTCTGTTTGATCTGCTTTTTAGTTAAACAGATGAATACAGTAGGTGTTGAAACTATTTGTTTGTTTATTAGTCCGTAATTGATTTTTTTGTCCTAAAAACAGTTGGTATTCTAAGCTTTTTCTGTTCAGTCAGTCTTGTTTTATGTAGTGCCTTTTACGTTAGTCAGTTTTTGTTTTGGTTGTGTATTAATGTTGTGATACAAGCACTCCTATAGTGTTTCAGTCTGACTTTCCCCATATCACCTGCCTTTGAAATGTGCTGTCTGACTGAACACTTTTAACAGAATGCCCATGGATAGCTGGTGACATGCACGTGACTGCTACATCCAGTTAGACACCAGTTGTTGTTGCTGGCAGAAGCCATCATTCCAGATGGTCATGTCTGTTTTTGTATGTATTTCAATTAACTGCAAAGTATATGAACGCATTCAGCTTCTTAGGAGATCAGTGCTCTAGCATTGTTTACTTCAGGCTTTATGTATTGACGATGCCTCAATTCTGTCAGATTGTTGGTTTAGACGAGAGCAGGCAACGTATTTGTTTTGGAATTTGTATTTTTTTTTTTAATATGAAAAGGGGAAAACAAAATTAATCCATCTGCTTTTTGACATTCTAAGCTCCTGCTGACATTTGGGTTATTTTAACACATAAAAGTAATGTCTGTAGAGTGGATTTATCTTGTTGTGAGGCCCTGATTGGCTGAAATTGTTTAACTTAGACTGGGATGTGAATCAAATGCAGCTCTTCTGATAGTACACTAAACTGACTGATAAGATATGAACTGTCCCAGCTAGTCAATAATAGTGCTAACAGAGTATCCAAATTATGTTTTGCTAAGGTCATTGGAATTAGTTTAGAGTTGTTTTTCCTTTTTTGGTGGTGTTGAATTTGACTCTTCCCAGTGAAGTGCAGTCGTGATGACATGGTATTCATGTGCCCCAAAGGCTATCATTTGTAATGGACTGGGGAGCTAATTAAATAGAAACGAGCTGGGATGAACATAATATTCAGCATAGAGTTATGAAGTGAGCTTTTGAACAAGCCATCCAACAAGCTAGATTGTAACTTATTTTTCCAATAAAGCATGTGCATTTTTGTTCAGTCCTATTGCTTATTGTCTAAGTGAATCTCTTTTATAATATTTTGAGGCTAACCCAGTGGATCCTGTTTAACAGAGTAGTTTTAATATGCCTTATGAAGGATGACTGCACAGTAAGTTTATGTGAGACATTTACAGAAAAGGTATGTCATTTTTGTCAGTCACAAAAATTAATGCAGGTTTTGCCTGGTCAAAATCTCCCTGCTGCTTTTGCATGTTTTCAGAAATTCAAATCCATGTACTTTAAAGGAGAAACCTGGGTCTAGATCACCCACCTAGATCTGCTTTTGCCATTGACAATATTGCCAGAACTGTTTGTAAATTGAACTGCTTGCCCTAAATAAGACTGGACTTCTCAGCCATCTAAAATTATACAAATGACTTAACAAGTGTCATTTATGATTACAAATATACTAATGATGACGGAATAATACAGATGGAGAAACGCAGTTTCTATTAATTTGTAATACTATATTAACATATAAGTGTACTTGAATATTGGATATTTCATCTTTTTTGGAACCTGTCCTCATTTGTCTCAGTTAACAGACAGCTTATCTTGTACCTCATCCTTTATGTTTACTTTGTGATTATTTGGTCTCTAGTCTCCATCAATAAAGGATCCTTTTCTAGGGCTAAATTCACCATTGGTAAAGCTAATTATTCACAGTTGTGTCTTCTGCATGTTCACACTGGACCATTCCCTTTTGCACACTCCAAGAAGATAGTTTTGACAGACAAGAGAAAACCATTTGTAAGGACTTGGGAAATAACACAATTACTGCCCTTTTGTTTCTGGGACAACACTTGCTGGGTCATGTATTCTGTGACGTAATGGCTTTCAGGTGTTTAAAATCAGTTGTGTGTCAATAGGGGTTCAAACTTTGTTAAAATAAAGATGTAGAGAGAGAGAGAAAATTGTACTCTGAGGAAACTTTCCTAAAAAATGTTTTTGGCTTTTACAAGCATTAGAGTTGTCAAATTAAGCCATGTTTGGATATGATAAGATTTCCAGACATATGTCTGTAAAGTCACTGTTACCACACAATGTTGGTAATTTTACATGGATTCACATGTTTGGAAAAATTACAAAGAGAGGTGCATCATCAATAGTTTTGCAGTTTTGTGCTATATAACTGGTGCTACTCCACAAAACAAATAAAAAGTAAAATATTAGCAGCTAGCGAACTATCTAGATAAAGGATCACTCCCCCCAATTTTTTATTTTATTTTAAAGTAAAGTTAACCACATTTACAGCATTGTCCACTATTGGCTCCTATCATAGATATTTTTTCTCCATTCTGCATGAAAACAAGAGATTAAAACATTTTCATGGCCACCACTGTAAACTACATGGTGTAAAAAACATTAAAAAAAATCATTGTTAGATGGAGTATTCCTTTAATGGTAGTAGCCATGGCTTACAAACTGTATGACATTAGTGTTAATGTCTAGCTTGCCAACTGTGATCTTCCTTTAAAGTAGTACAGTGTGTGTGCATGTGTCCGTATTACCTGCTAGTGGTATAAACTGGAATGATGCGAGTTAAAGGTAGTGCAGTCAAGTCTGTGACTGACTCAGTTTTTTTTTTCCTGAAAAATCTCTGAAATCCCACGCAAAATGACACCCTTTATTGGCTAACTAAAAAGATTACACTATGCAAGCTTTCGAGGCAACTCAGGTTATATCTTGCTTGAAGAAGGGGCCTGAGTTGCCTCGGCAGCTTGCATGTTGTAATCTTTTTATTTAGCCAATAAAAGGTATCATTTTGCTTGACTTCTCACTACATTAATAATGGCTAACATGGTACAATACCCTAGTACTACTGAAATCCCAGGGGAAGTGCTGATTTCAGAGGAAATGATGGAAGTTTTGTGACATGTTGATTTTCATGGAACTCCTTTATCCTGGGTTATTTACTGCCTTTTTTATACACAGTAGAATGCAAAAAGCTCAGTAAGCTTTACTGAGACATGAACATTCAGTCAGTAAAAAGTTACTGACATGAGAAATTTGAACTGGAGTAAAATTACTGGGGTCTTCTGGTAATGATTACTTTACTCCACCTCCTGGTCTAAATCCTAATTTATCCTGTCTGAATAGGGCTTTAGCCAGTTTATATTCAAATGTAAGTTAACATTTCTGGGTGCTGTTTGGATGTTTGTTTTGCATGTGGTGTTTTATATATTTTATTAGTATTTTTACATTTTTGTTTGTGCTGTATCTGTAAAGCCTGAAGAGCTTATGATGATTCCTTAAAAGACACACATGAAAACTGCAGCTTTTGAATGAATGCAGTAGTTGAAAACGCCACCCTTCACAGAAACTGGATTCACTGTAAGTACAAAGTAATCAAAGAGAAAGCAGAGTCAGGAACACTGTCCTCTATGCCTGAATTGCACTTTAGACACCCACTTGTTATTAGTTAAACACGAATGCAATGATTATTCAATTTTTCCCTTCCCCAGCTATGTCACATTATTTCAGGAATTTTGTGTCAAATCCACAGATAACTAGATTGCAGGTTGGCTGAGTATTGTTGATGTTGAAAGGGCCCTTTAAAGCTCTTTAAAAAGGAGATTTGTCAGAACAACAACAAAAAAAAAACTGAAATATTTTGGTTATTGTACATTGTCTTTAATGAAAAGAGGAAGCCAGCTTTTTGTTTGCTGTGATGGATGCTTAACGTTTGTAGTATAAAACAACAGAAAATTAGGTGCCGCAGGTTAAAGAGTCACTTTCAGGGTAAAAGAGAATTGTTTAAAATCTGCTATTACTACGGCAGTAGATTCAGGAGCATAGTAGCAGGGAAGACGGTTTCTGTCCCAAAATGAGTTGTAAAGGAGACAGCCCTCTGTTTTTTACTGATGATGATACAGCTAACTATTCAAAAATATGAATAGGCTGCTCCTTGAAATGACGTGTACAAGCAGATCTGTAAAAACCTTGATATTGCATAGTAGATATTCAGTAACTTGATGCCTAAATTAATTCCAGTGTTTTTCTCTTAGATAAATTAATTATATTTTAACTATAAACTGTTACAAGACATAAGGGTGATGTATACTTCTGCATCGAAACCTAAGAACTTAACTATGCCATTGAAAGCAATTTATACTTTCTCCATTGCGTCACACCTGAATGCTGGCTGGTGGTGCTTGTAGAATGGAAGAAAAGCGAATGATCCTGTCCTCCAGGATCACTGCTCCTCTGTCAATACATTGTCTTCTATGGGTGAATGTATTTGTCCCGCACATTTTCCAGTTTTTCATGCATACACCAACTTCCAAACTGCAGGATGGATGGAAACACATTACAAGAAAAGCAGAGTTACCAAACTGGTGAATTAAATTCCTTTGCATGTTACTTTAAATAATAGCATTTTCAGTTAATTATATAAGTCATTGAGATAAAAATCATTAAAATGTCCTGCATACATTATAAACCACTATGATCATATCATAAAATCTGATTTTATATCAAGTCTTTCTTGCACTAGTGTGTTCTTTTGCCTGTAAACCTTGATGGGTCTATGATGAAATCTTTTCATTAGGAAGATAAACACCACTTATTGTGTTTGTAGTGCCACATTAATTTGAGAACTTAACAAAGAAAAGCTTTTAATGAGAACTTGTGTTTTAATGCTATCTCATCAAGTCCTTATTACTAAATGTATTAAAAAAATACTGAGATTTGAAAATTGCCAATATGTGTCTTTTATAATAAACTACTACTTGTTGAATGTGTGTATATTTCGCCATGTAAAGAAATATTTTCTAACATTTGCTTATGTAGACATGGACAAATTTGTTTGTACCCCTTTCATGAAAAATAAAGAACCCATAATTGTTTCTGAAATAATTTGAAACTGACAAAAGTAATTCGCATCCATCATTGTTCATTCCATATTTAACAAAAAATCAAACTTTGCTTTAGAGCAGGTGTGTCGAACTCCAGTCCTGGAGGGCCGCAGTGGCTGCAGGTTTTCATTCTTACCACCTACTTCATTAGTAACCCATTTTTGCTGCTAATTACTTCTTTTAATTAACTTGACTCTGGCCCTTTAGTTGTTTGTTTTTTCCTTAATTAGCAGCCAAACAATAACGAGACACAAAACGAGTCACCACATGACTAGCTCACCTGTGCCCATCACACAATATCTGAATATAACGAAAGGTGGAGGTCTCGGTAAGACTGATCTCTCAGGTCACCAAAACATTTTGACGGAAAAAAACAGAAAATCAACAGTTTTGGAAACTTCTGCTGTAGCAGAATGAGAGCAGCAACAAGCCATGAAATTAAATAATGGGCTTAATTAACAGCAAGAATCAGCTTCTCATTAAGAGATTAGTTGGAGTGAAATTGGTTGGAGTTTGAAGCTCCAGTTTAGCTGGTCATCTGTCGGCTCGTTTCACATCTCATTTTGCTGCGATTTAATGAAGGTAAATATCAATTCAGAGGACTGAATCCTTCTAACAGGGCTATTAAAATGATGAGAAAAAAGTGAATTAGCAGTAAAAACTGGTCACTGATTAGGAAAAGGGTGAGAATGAAAACCTGTAGCCACTGCGGCCCTCCAGGCTTGGATTTTGACACCTGTGCTTTAGAGTTTTGATTCAACTGTGTTTCAAATAATGACACAAATGAAAGTGGCTTGGACTCATGGTGGGACCCTTAACCTAATATTTTTTGCACAACCTTTAGTGACAAACACTGCAAGCAAGTGATTCTTGGAGCTCTCAGTAAGACTTCTGCACCAGTCAGCAAGTAGTTTGCCCCACTCTTCCTGAGCAAACTGTTCTAGCTGTGTTGGGTTGAAGTGGGCCTTCTCCAGACTGCATATTTCAGTTCTTTTCGTAGATGTTGGAAAGGATTCAAATCAGGCCTCATAGGATGTCACTTCAGAATAGTCCAATGTTTTGTTCTTAGCCATTCCTGGGTGGTCTTACCTGTGTATTATCCTGTTGGAGGATCCAATGTTTATGACTGAGACAGAGCTTTCTGACACTGGTCTGCAAGTTTTGCTCCAGAATGTCTTTTTAGGCTTGAGATTTCATTGTACTCTTTACATACTCAAGGCACCCCATGTCAGACACAGCAAAGCAGCCGCAAAACATAACCAAGTCTCCTTTATGTTTAGATATGGTTCAGTTTTTTTTTTAACTTGCTAAAAGCTCCAGTTTTGTCTCATCTCTCCAAAGGACTTTCCTTCCAGAAGCATTCTGGTGTGTCAACATGTAGTTTAGCAAATTCTGGTTTTGCTCTTTCATGTGGAGTCCTCCTGGGTGGTCTTCCATTGATCCCACTGTCACTCTTAAAGCAATGGATAGTGCAATCAGACACCTGTGGACCTAGACCTTAGAGTTCAGCTTGTATTTCCTTGCAGGTTGTCCTTGGCTTTTTGTCTAACATTCTCACTATCCTTCAGCCCATTCTGAGGTTGATTTTACTCTTGTGGCTGTGTCCTTGGAGGATGGCTGCAGTCTGATAGACCTTAAACTTCTTAATATTTTCAACTGTTATCACAGTAACATCAAGTTGCTTAGAGATTGTCTTATGGCATTTGCCTTTAACATGCTTTTCTATAATGTTTATTCTGATCTCCTTAGACAACTATCTCCTATGTTTTCTCTGGCTCATCTTTAATGTGGGATACCAAACAGCAGAGTTGCTGCTTTTCTCCACTTAAATAGACTGAATGAATAATTGCACGATTGGAGACATATGGGATACTAATTAAAGAAAACGGCTAGTCTGAAAAATCAGTTGAATCCAAGTATTTAAAATGTTTTGTAGGGGAACAAATGAATGTGTCCAGGCCATTTTATAATTTCTTTGTCAAATAAGCAATACTTAATCTCTTTTCACACTTGCTTTGCTTTACTCAATGATATATCAAAAGCATGCAGGTATACATGGGGCAACTGCTTTTCATGTAACCACTTTATAGAAGGTATACAATACTTTTTCAATGAGCTGTAACTGTATCAACAAATTTGTCCGCGTTTATATGTATTCTTATTTCTCACTTGTTCATCTGTTGTCCCGGTGGTGTATTATTCAAGTTAAGACAACTGCTTAATGATAAACTTTTGATATGTAGTGCATAGCCAGTTTTAATCTGTACCCCATGTCATTGAGTTTCTTAACAAGTTTTAATTTTTGTAACAAAATTAGTGACCTGAGAGATTCCGTGATAACATTTTTTTATGCATTTGAATTTTGGCATGCCCAACTCATAAGTAGCAGAACATCTAGCTTGTTACCAATGTTAGTCAGTAAATAAACAATGTTGAATAAGATATAAATGGAACGGGATTTTTGAGTTTTTCAGAAGTTAACATTAAGCGCCAATTATGGGCCTTGCTTTGAATAAAAGTATGAGCAGATGCCAGACAATTTGCAAGTTAACCTTGAATAACATGACTGCCGTAGCATCATATTTTGTGGTAATTAAGATTTACAAAAGAAGGGTAGATAATGATATCAGTGACATGACAGTAAAATGTAAGCAAATAAAAATTAAACAGAAGTACTTGAATCTTGATGTAAATGGGGGAAAAACATAAAAGGCAAACCTTTAAACCTTGACAGCATCCTCCAGTAATCTAGCATTCTGTCCTCCATGTGTAACATGTTCTGCACACGGTCTGGTGGTAGGCAGAGATGGATCTAACAAGATTTCCAAGTGTTTTTCATAAGATGTGTGATTATACTCATACAATTATAATATTTTTCATTCTACTTTAAATGTAATTTGCCTCATGTTTGAGTGACTGTGACCACTGGCAGATATTATTTATTTCACTTTTTTTCCCCCCAACAGTATAGTTTGCGACAGTCATGCAAGTCCTTTTATTTATTTATTTTTTTTTATTTGTGGAGGACAATGTCAGTCTGGATATGAGAGTTTGGCGGGCTTTACTTAAAAAGTAGATGTAGTGATAAGGTGTGGTTTTTCTGTTTTCTGCTGATGATTATTATAAGCTACATAGCCAAGTAAACAGTGCTCTTCAGTTTCCTGGTTTCTTGTGAGTGCTTGTGATGTGGAGCACACAAGACCAGCTTCCCTTTTTTGTTGTTTATGTCTGTGAGGTTAAATTACTTATTCTTCAGATTCCCTTTACTTTGTGCAATTCTTTTCATATTTTTGCAGCTTTGCTGTATGTACATGGTGTTTTATAAGAAGAATATTATTTCACTTTGTAGTTTGGCTTGCCTATGTGACCATTGACTTTTGATGTGCAGATTGCAGTTATCAAGCACAGCACAGTACAGTATACTCTTCAGCCAAAAGGTTAGGTTATTTCAGTGTCATCAGTTTTTGTATCAGAAGGTGGGGATTAGGCTGGATTTCCTTGTTCGTTAAAATATGCAAATGTTAGGGTGGGAAAATTGAAGTTTAGAAAGAAGCTACCTCCTGCACCCCAGGGTGGAAAAGAAGTGTGTGAGTGGTATCTATGTAAATAGATGAGCTGTTTTTCATATTCTGCACCACAAAGTGTGACTCAGGTCCAGTATTTTACATTAATTTATACATGCAGTTTTTTTTTTTTTTTTTGCAGATAGCCTTTATCACTTTAATCCAGTACATTTACACTAAAGCATCTGATGTGTGTCCTTCATTCATTTAATAATTAAATGCTTATGATCTGAATCAAATGTTCCTTCCTAAAAAGCTGTAATGACATGGAATCGAAATTTGTGTCAGCAGTACAGCACAAACCTCCACTACTCTATAAACCGTCCTGGTGCCACACCATTTAGAAATAGTACATGTAAGCTAACAACAGTAGCCAGAAGCAGAGGTGTACCCCACGGAGAGACTTTTTTGTGGCTGCTGCCATTTATTCCATCTGACCTTCTAAGGAGAGCCACACTGAATTTCAGGATTCTCTCTCTGTTCTCAATCATTGATATTAATGCACTAAAGACAATTTCTGAGTAAGTTCTTTTTGTATACATTTAATTTGTTTACATTTAATTTTTTTTAGCAATTGTACATCAATGTAAGAACCAATAAGGATGTTGTGAATGTCAGGTTGGAAAAAGTTGTCAAAGCATCATCTCTTTAGTTTAGTTTTTCACATTGGACTTGGAGAATTGCGCCCCTTAGATGTAAGAGAAACCAGAGGGCAGTGTATATAATATAGTGTTCTGCAGGGGGCTCTCCAGCTTCCCAAAAATGACACAGACGGACACCAAGCACAAGTCCACCACCGCACATAGGTTTATTTTGTGGAAAACACTTCCAAAATAGTTTCCCACCTACACAACACAGTAAAAGAAGCACAGTTACAAAGCTACACACTCTACAACACTTTTGTCTTTGTCTTCTTTCTCTCTTTCTGCCTCCTCCTTCCTCCAATTTGCTTCATCACCTTCCTCCCGACTCTGGCTCCTGAAGCAGTGACAGATGGTTCATTTTATGTAATCCCCAGGAGTACTTCCAGGGTCTTGTTGGACTGGTCCAGAAACATTTCCGGGTAAGGAAGCATGCCCTGTAGTATTCTGTTATAGCGTAGGAACCCAGGGGGATGCCACGTAGTAATCTATATGAGATAAAGTCCTGAGGACATGTTCTTCCCTGGTACTTCCACTTTATTTATATAAAATATCTTTCATGTAGCAGCAACCTTGGCAAAGTGACCAGTGGTCATGGGTTATAATGACAATGTGATTATTAAACTAAGTGATATGGCAGATAAAAAAGAAGAGCAGTGACATATGCTATAGATTAAGCAAATCTCAGAAGCCAATTACGTGTCGAAACTTCCAACCATATGAACGCTGTGCTTTTAAATTATGTTGATGGTTCTTTGAAGACCACTACTTAACATTGTTACATCAGCAATGTGATCAATGGCATTTTTTATGTTGAAAGCAAAATGTATTGCCAAAATAGACATTTTCCTCTTTTTCTAGATTTTTCACCAGAAGTCATGGAATGCATTATCCTTTCTGGAGAAACTGAAACAAGTAACTGTTTAGAAAACATAAGAAGCATCAGGAGCTCATTATCTTTAACTTGTTTTTTATTTGCCTTTTATTTTAGAGTCATGAGTTTGCTTGTTTCACCTAGTACAGGTGAAAATGACAATGAAATGGCGTTTATTGTATTGCCATTCCAACATTTATCTTCTGTTCTGATAAGGTTAAGTGAGTCAGACTGTCAGTAATGTGAGCTAAAGAGAAATAAATGAAAAGGTGCTTTATGTCTTATAAGTAAGGGCAACAAAAGGCAATTCTGTTATTTTTCACAGAGTACAGAATGAAAGAGAAAAGTCAAGCCAGTTGAAAAGGGAGTTCACTTAAAAGAATGAATGATTGCCTAGGTAGGGGATTAGTTGGAAAGAAAAGCTGCATTCACAGTGAGCTCTCTTGGCCAAGGTTGAGAACCCTTACTCAAGAGATTACAGCTAAGATGCACAGTGATGGTACAAGTGAAAACCTAGCCCACCTGGAGATGAAATTTACATAGGAAAAGCTGTACAAGTCTTTCTGTTTGGCTTTTCAGAAATTCTTTTGTAGAGACTTCGGTGGACTTTGTTGGGTAGTGCTTTGATAACGTTCTTCATTTAACACATGTGGTTATTTCATAAAAGTTGATATTCCCTGCTTTAGTTTCTGGAGCTAATGAATATTTATGCAGTTTCCTTCTGCTTTGTAGCCTAAATAGTTAAAATCTTTGTCACCAAAGATACAAAGATGATGTCACCCTATAGTAACAGCACACATTTGTATAAAGCAGGTCATTATTAGGGCATTCACTTGTCCCTGAAAGATGCATTTAAAAATACTAAGGTAATCTTAATCACTTGCTTTGAAGATCTCTTGCCGACTTGTCATTTTTAGTTTTATGATGTGTAACGTTAAGCCCTTTTACTTTTTCATAAAAATGGGGAATGCCATAACAAGTAAATTGTTGTGTCAAATTATCAGAGTACCAGTGTATTCCAGTTTAGTGTTTATAATTATTATGAAGCTAGGCATGCAGTAAACTATTTTGTCCTTGCAGATAAGCTGTCTTTATCAGTTTAAATCAGTGCATTGAACACAAATGATGTGTTTGCATTGTAGTGTCATGTAGTAAGAATGGAAGTGTAAAATGTTTGTGTTTGAAATCAAATGTTTCTTATAAGAAGTCCTTAAAAATATGGCAGCAATGCATCCATTTGGCACTACCCAGTAAATGATTTTAAAGAATCGGGGGTGGAGGAGGAAGAAATAGCCCAATGTTCTTTATAGCAAGAGTCTCAAACTCCGTTCCTTGCAGTGTTGTTTGAAGTACATAACCACCATACTTGAGTAAAACAAGAGAAACATTTGTGAAAGTAACTTAAGTGAAAGTAAAATTTGTCAAAGAGGAAAGTACTCAAGAAAAAGTTTTAAAATACAAGTACTTGTACAAGTAATTGTTGGATGCCCCCCCCCCCCGTTATATATCTATCCATCCATTATCCAACCTTCTATATCCTAACTACAGGGTCACAGGGGTCTTCTGGAGCCAATCCCAGCCAACACAGGGAGCAAGGCAGGAAATAAACCCCGGGCTGGGCGCCAGCCTACCACAGTCTATCCATTCATCCTTTTTCAAAACTTGCTTATTTAGAGTAGTTTTGCGGGGAAGCCTAAGTTCTAAATAATTCAAACTACCTTCTTGGTGCGTATGATTTGTATTACAATCACTAAAGTGTGAGCCAAATAACTGCAACTTTAAGCACTGAAATTCAGTGTGAACGGATGGTGATTTGTATCCAAATTCAGTGAGGTCAGTACTAATAAGAGAGGTGTACAGGCTTTCCCATTGTTAAGAAGGAGCTAATCTGTTCCTTAAATCCTTTTTGTAAAGCAAATTTACATAATCTTAAGATATAACTACAGTTAATTTAAATGGAAAATTTTGTGTTCCCTGGCCCCAGAAATGATTTCCAATTTTGAAATGAAATTTTACAGAATTAGTTTATTAACATTAGTCATAAAAAAACAAGTAATGTTTAATAAAGCACCTTAACTAGACTTTATCACATCTAGTTTCTAATTGAAGGGAATGGCCTTTTTTCCCTTGGTCTTTTCTGGCTGTTTCATGGTCTGTTTTGAAGCTGTGATACCAAGGATAATGCAACAAGATGTGAGCATCACACGTGAAAGCATGAATGATTTCAGCGAACACATTGGCATATGTCATTACAGACTGCAGATTAGCCCCACCCTGTTCAGCAGGTTGCCATGAGGACAGTGTCTGAACACAGCAGCATCAACTGTGGAGTTAAGCGAGACTGGGATTGCATGTTGCCAATGTCCAGCCCTGACCCAGGCTGCTGTTATTGAACGTGACAGCATTAGCTGTGGGAATAACTGAGACTGGGATTGGGCTACTCCAAACATCTAGCCCTACCTCATTATGTGCTCTGCAGAGAGATATACTTAGAAAGAATGCGTAGATGACTGGGAGTTGGCACTAGCCCAGACTCTTCATATAAGTGAATTTCAGTAAAATTTATTTTACAAAATTGACTGAGTAAAGCATTTTGCTTACTTGAGTAGACCGTTTCTGTTATGGATTAATATTACAGTACAAAATGTGTCCAGCAATGAAAGTAGCCAATTGAATTTAAAAATATAGTGAAATAAAAGTAAACAGAAAAAGTTATGCTCAAAAGAAAGTAGAACAATTCTCAAAATATACTCAAGTACAATAATGAAGTATTTGCGTTACATCACTATACAACATTGGTTCCTTGAGTGCCACGGTGGGTGTACGTTTTCCTTTCAGCCAATTTCTTAAATAAAAGCCAATAATATTTGCTAATGGATAATGCTTTTTTTAACTTAATTCCAGTTTCCCTTGCTTGATAAATTTCAGGAACATATTTTTTCTCTTAAATGTCAATTTCATTTTTTTTTTTTTTTTAATGTTTTAATAGTTTAGCATACATTATTCTGCATTCTCTAAAATGAACCATTTGTAAATACAAAATTAGTTGTCAGGTCTTACTTAAATTCAAAACTGAAATCTACTGTTTACATAAATGTTTGTACCACTCTTCATAGGTAAAAACTCCTCCTGACTCATATGCAAAGCTGTTTAACTCTGAACACCAATGACTTAATCCTATTGTTGCCAAAAATGATGGCATAACCAATATGTCAATATTGGTACAACTTTCACATAACAGTTAATGACCTGTGACAAGCAACTAATTTTGGATTTAAAAGTTCTTTTTTTGTGATGGTTAGCAATAAGATAGTAATATAAAGTATTTTTGAAATCCTGCAGCGCTGAATGCTTTTGAATGTCACTTGCAAAAAAAAAATGATTTGGTTCCGTTACAAGTAACTGTAGCCTACTTGAGTTGTAAATTTGTTTTCAATTGGAAAGCAAAGCGATTAATTAAAAAAATGAAACATTTGTGAAACATTATTAGAACAAACAAGCAGTCTTTTCTGTACTGTCTGCATAAGACAAACTGTCTTAGTGAATTTAATCAGCTCTCTTCGGCTGCTTTGGTAAAATATACTACTTGTTTAGCTAAAAAAATGTCAGTTTCACTTTCTGCCAGTTGCAACAGGGTCACTACTTAAGAGAAGTGTCTCTAACTATTATATTACTTTTAGCTTCTTCCAAAAAATGCTGCAGTGTTGCCAGTGGGATATTTTCTTTCTGCTGGATAAACATTTTTTTTTTAGTAAATGATGTCATCTGCCTCTTTGTGTGAAGTTAACCTCCCACTGAGATGATGGTGTTTCCAGAAAAAGCCCATTAAGATCTGTAGGTGGGTATTGATCACTGCTTAGAATTCTGTATGGGGCACAATGATATGACCTTCAAGTATGTTACTGATTTTTAATGCTGATTTAACTTTTTATGGAAAAAATGTGTCTGTTAAGGCACTGGGAGGCAACATATCATTGGAACAAGGTTCTGTGGTATTAAAGGATCATAACTAAGTTAGTCTATTGCTGAAGACATGGCTTGTTAGGTGTGTTGATATTACTTGGTTCAGACTAAATGTTTCATGACTGCATGGCTCAATTAATTTCAACAAGACAGCACTGAGATGTTAAATCATTGTGATGGGCCACCAGCCAAGCAAGTATGTGAACAAGTGCCATGAGATATCTCACTAACAAGAGGTTTACCCACTGACTCAGTGATGCCAGGCCAATAATCTCTTAATTTCAGCAAAACCAAGGCACTGAGCATAGAATTCATGAAAGATAAGAAAGACCACATAATCATCTGCAGAGGATGGGATGTTGTTGAAAGGATGAGCAGTTTCAATTTCTTGGAGTAACATTCTCTGATGAACTGTAGTGTACACAACACATTTCAGTTTTTGTCAAAAAGGCTCTTAAGCACCTCTACTTCTTAAGATGTCTGAGAGCAACTCAGATTTCTCCATCTGTCCTCACAAACCTCTATAGGTACACAATAGAGTCCATCCTGACTGGTTTCATCACATCCTGGTATGGTACTAGCTTGACTCAAGAGTGTAAAGCACTGCATGGCATAGAATATTATCAGCCCCTAGCTGCCATCTATTCAGGGCATATGTTATACTTTCTTTTTCAGTGAAGCAAACCGTACAATTAAAGACCTCGGCCATCTGGCAAAAGGTACAGGACCATTAACACTTGCATCAGTAGATTTAGAGACCGATTTGACCCACAATAACAAATATTGCAAGAAATTTGGTGACCTTTACACTGTGTAGGTACATGTGTGGGCAAAGCTGAGTGACTAACGGCTCAGTCACTCACTTACCAACAAAACACTATCTCTCATTTAGTTAAAAAGCTGAAATTTGGCAGGATGTTGTATCTAGGGCAGTAGGTATCCAACAAATTAAACAATAGAAAAATAAAATGTCCCAAATTCTCAAAAAAAAATTTAACTGACATGATTTCAATTTGATGACATTATAAACAATAAAATTAGTTAAATGTTTTTTTTATTTGTCAGTATTTGTTAGTAGTAATTCTGTAGTGAGTTGGCTTTTCCTAGGGACAGCATTTTTTTTTTGCCCAATGCTGAGAAATGATTTCATAGAGTGAAGTATCCCGCCCAGGAAAAGACAGTTAGTGGCGAACTATGAGGAGTTTTGAACTGTGAAATGCACAAGACTGTAAATGTTGTTTCGCCCAAGCTTAATTAAGGAACCCAACCCCAACCAAATCCACCCCCATACAAGGTGTTTTTCTCTTTTCACCTGTTGTTTTTATTACAATTCTTGAATTGGTCAATTCATTGCAAGGGCCAAGCAAATGTGCAGGTTGTAAAAGTCTTGGCCGTTTGTAATATGTTCAAGTAAAACTTGATTTAGTATCTAGACTTTGTGTAGATATAGCTTTTGGCATATTTTGCATTGAGCTTTCGATAGCATGAATGGACGAGTGAGGGGAATAAAGTGTCGTGCACAGCAAAGAGAGACAACGTGGCGTTGTCTGTGGAAAAGTGTCAAAAATGCTTTGACTGAGTTGATTAAACTTTGGTGATGGGAGAAAATCAAATACAGTATTGATGTTTACTCCATTTTGGCACTCATAGTACGGCCACTTGTCACAAAGCAATCCTAAACTCATTGAAACAGATGTTCTCAGCTGTGAACTTGAAAGGGGACCCTACCTCCTGCTCTCTGAAATATTTTAAATCTACATTCAGTTTTACACCAGAAGATATGTTTGAGTGAAAATCTTAAAAAAAAAAAAAACGAAAATCGTAAACATCTAATAATGGAAAGAATATATGTTCAAAATTCACATTATTCCTACTAATTACCTTTTTCAGTTCAAAAGAATACACTGTTCCTGTTAAACTATGTTTTCCAATGACCATCAACAAAACCCAACGTCAGTCAATAGGGCAACCAGTAATTGATCTATGGCAGAAATGTTTTACTCATGTGCGGTAGTGTTTATCATTTTCAAAAATAGGTAGTGCCAGTGAACTAATTAATATTAGCCCCTGGTTTTAGAAAAAAAAAGTAAGAAAAGTACAAATATTGTATTTGATGTCCAACACAAAAAAAACAGACTGTGCCTGTAACTCTCTTTATTTAACGAATTAAGGAAACTGGCTATGATCACCTTCAGAATAGTTCTCTTTTGAGTTGACACACATCTGCTTATGATACTGCCAAAGTTCAAAGCAATTCCGCAGATCATTTTCTTAAAAGTTTTTGATGATCTCCGTTGTTTTTGCTTTCACATCTTCTACCAACAAAAAAAAGGGTTTCTTTGAGCACCGACTTGTGCCATTCAGAAACGCGTGCATGAGAATATACTCTCTTCACTGGAAGCCTCAGTCAGTAACTGAAAACTATATGTTGTGTATTTCTTCAGTTGCACAAGAAACTTGATGTTAACTTGCTGTTCACTCTTGCATTCCAACATTTTCCAAACAAGGGTAAAAAAACCATCTTTATTTAAACACACATCCACTCGTACTAAGTGAAGCGATCAAGTAGAACCTTTTCTCACTGTGACAAGTTAGAACTTATTCTATAGCCATCTCTTTGTTTTTCCCACTGCCACTCTTTGAAATTTTTAGGTTCAAATATTTCATAGTTTAGACTAGACCCACTGCAAAGCAAGTGGCCTCCCTAAACAATTTCAGAATCATTTATTACAATGATCTTCTGACCACACTGATCTTGTTTCAGTTTGGTTTTCTACATAAACTTGCTGAACAAATTAATAATTGCATTATGCCAGTCAGTTTTTCATGACATGGATTTCACAAGCTGTTGGAAATATTCATTTGAGATTCTGGTCAGTTTTGACATGAGTGCATCACACAGTTTCTGCAGTTATATCAGTGGCACATTCATGCTGTGAATCTTTTGTTCCTCCACATCCCAAAGGTGCTCTGCTGAATTCAGATACGGAGACTGGGAAGGCTTCTGAAGAACACTGAACTCACTGTCATGTTCATAAAGCTTATTTGGAATTACTTTTGTTTTGGGACATGGTGGATTACCATTTTTAATGTAGCCATTTAAGGATGGGTCTATTGTGACCTTGAAGGGACTTACACAGTCTGCAACAGTACTCAAATAGCTTGTGGCATATAAGTGATGACTGATTGGTATTAATGTGTCCAATGTGTACCAAGAAAACATTCCAAGCGTCATTACAGTACCACCACCAGCTTGGACTGTTGACACAAAGCAGTTTGGGTGCATGTATTTGGTGCCAAATTTTGACTTTTGCATCTGCATACCTCAGCAGAAATTGAGATTCATTAGACCATTTTTCCAGTATTTAACTGTCCAGTTGTGGTGAGCCTGTGCCCATTGCAGCCTCACAGCTTTCTGTTCTTGGCTGACAGAAGTGGAATCCGACATGGTCTTCTGCTGTTGTAGCTCACCTGCCTCAAGGTTCACTGTGTTGTGCATTTTGAGATACTTTTCTGCTCATCTGTGTTGTACAGAGTGGTTATCTGAATTACCATAGTCTTTCTGCTGGCTAAAACCAGTCTCACTGCTCTTCTCTGACCTTTCACAACAAGGCATTTCTGTCTGCCAGACTGCTGCATGCCGCAAACTGAACTTTTTTGTTTTTCTACTTTATTCTGAGTAAACTCTAGAGATGGTCTGGCATGAAAATCTCGGGAGATCAGCAGTTACAGAAATACTCCCCATCTGGCACCAATCTAAATCATGAGATCACATTTTCTCCCCCCATCCTAGTGTTTGATGTGAACATTAACTGAAACGCCTGACCTATAGTTGCATGAGTTTATACCATGATTAGATAATTGCATGGATCAGCTGGTGTACAAGTGTTTCTAATAATTTGCTCAGTGAATATGTACAGTATCATTTGGTGCTAGGATTGAAAAAAAATGGTTTTGGATCAATCAGGGAGATCTAGAAAGTTGAAACACACGTGCCTTTCTTATAAAGATTTCAATAATAGACTTGTAAGCTCTGTCACTAGCATAGGCAGGCATATACAATATAAAATCCCAAGGGGGGGGGGGGGGGTCACAAACATAATAGTAATGTAATGTTCTGTTGCTTTAATCATGGACTACAGAACTTCTTGTTGGTAGGTAGGAATGAATCAACTTTTCACGTTTATAAATGTTTTATGATGGCATTAAATAAATTGCATAAATAGATATGTGCCTGTCATAGCTTATATATCAACTACAAAAATGTATTCAGCATGGCTTGTGTCTGCTTTAATAGAGCTAAATGATTTCCGACTTAGAGAGTGGGGTGGCACTGGTAATGTGGCAAGATAATCTGTCAAGATTGACAGCTGACATGGCGTTCAGCTAATTAAATCCCAGCCATAAAATCAAAACAGAGATATACTAGATTCATTTTGAATTGATGTTTTAGTGTAATTGGTTTCAATTGTATTTGAAAATCTTTACATAATACAGTTTGTGGAGGTCATCAAAGACTGTGGTGGTTTTAGTTCAGTATGTGTGCAAATAGGCTTTAATGTTTCAAGTACAAATGTGTACTAAGGATCATATTTTGTTGTATTTATTAGTGTATATAATAGTGGAACAACATCAAACTTAAATTATTTCCTTTTTGCTGGAGTGTTTAATTATGAGAAGTCATTCTCTATTGAAATCCACGACTTCTTTTCTCCTTATATTAGGTTTAACAACTCTGTGTGACTAAAATGCATTTCCCGAGGTGATAGGGTAAACAAGCTGATGTAAAGAAAAACCTCATTGAGTAAAAAAAATAAAATCAGTGTAGAGCTTTAAGTGCATCTCTAAAGATTGGACAGGTTGTAAAAAAACCTTGCTGCACATTCTAATTAGCTTTGCAAAACAGACGATGCTATTCCTCATCAATTTTGACTGAATCTCTACTCAGACATTGCTCTGTCATAACGCTAAATGTAACCAGTTTATCGTTTAATAATGGAATGTAGTCTGATGCTTTCATAATTGCAGTGCTAATCATAATTGCAGAGTTAAGCTTGGGAAATGTAATTATTTCAGAAATTAAATGAATAATACTATGAATAATGATCAGAATAATGTTAGTTTGCAGATGGAGATGTGGCATGTTGTAAGTGTCAAGTGTAATTTGGCACTGTTTCAGCTTACTATGCACAACTCTTTAGGAAATAATGACAAAAACGTGCTGTTGATATCAAACAGTGGCTGATGCATATGTCAGGCTGATGTAAAGAAAATTAACTGAACTGGGTTCTCTAATTCTCCTTTGTAATTTTTTCCATTCATATTGAAAGCCGGTTTTCAGTCCTTTGCTAGCCCTTTTGAGAAGGTAACTGTTTAAAAACATAAATACATTATTTTTCTGTTTTGTCAAATTTGGACATTTTAAATGCAGAAGTAGCCTGATGGCTTTTCTTAGAATAGTTGTGATGTATGTTCAAGAGAGTTAAATGTAGTTGATCAAGGTGAACCACAAAGGATGGTCAAAATAGACTGAGGCATAAGTGATCCACTTGGGTGTGTCAGTCTCATTTATGTAGAGAATGATAAATTCAGTATTAAAGGAAATGATTACTTTGGAAAATGTATACTGTAGTGTATGTAGCTGACACTTGTGGAGGGGAAGGATTACAACAAGTAGATAAAAATAGGACCAAGACGTAGGTGGGAGTAGATGTGCATGGAACCAATGCTGAATGAAATGACAATAGAAATTATGCTTAATGGTAAAAAAACTTACAGTAACTAATGTGCAATTTCAGAAGCCATAGATGTCAATAGTGTTCAGGTCTAATTAGAGTAAGCTCTGCTAGCCTCTTATTTCTGTCTTAAACTGACCCCTTTCCCCTTTTCATCCTATTACCACTAAACTTGCTGTCTATTTTAGCAGGTTTAGAGGTTGTCTAAAAATACTTGAGAATAAAGTCTGGTTAATAAGCAGTTTTATCATCACTAACAATACAGTGGAACCTCGGTTTGCGAGTAACTTGGTTTACAAGTGTTTTGCAAGATGAGCTAAAATTTTTAATAAATTTTAACTTGATAAACGAGCGAGGTCTTGGAATAAGAGTAGTATGGATATGCTTTGTCTGCTGAGCGTCATGTGATCACAACTGAGCTGATGGTTGTTCTCTCTCTCTCTCTCTCTCTCTCGTGCGCGTGTGTGTGCGCGTCTCTGTCTCTCTCTCGTCTCCTATTCTCTGTCTGAGTCGGCGTGCCTCACTCATAGTCAACATCCGTACGAGCGTATACTGTTTATTACATCATTGTGACTGTGTGTGTGTGCGCGCGTGTGTGTCTCTGTCTCTCTCTGACGCGCTTGTGTGTCTCTCTCTCTCGTCTCCTATTCTCCGTCTGAGTTGGCGTGGCTCACTCATAGTCAACATCCGTACGAGCGTATACTGTTTATTACATCATTGTGTGTGACTGTGTGTGTGTGCGCGCGCGCGCATGTGTGTGTCTCTGTCTCTCTCTCTCACGCGCTTGTGTGTCTCTCTCTCGTCTCCTATTCTCCGTCTGAGTCGGCGTGCCTCACTCATATAGTCAACATCCGTACGAGCGTATACTGTTTATTACATCATTGTGACTGTGTGTGTGTGTGTGTGTGTGTGTGCGCGCACGCACGCTGTGATGTGCGAGTCCCCGTCTTGCGCCCTAAAACACGAAGCTGAGTCTCAGTACTTTAACAACACCAGCTTTATTCAGCTTGAAACAGCAACAGCGTGGTTATTTATTTTAGCGGGATCTGACACTCTCCTATACACAGACACAGCAGTCGGGCAGGGTCGTTGCCAAGTAGTACTGTGCCCTGCGCATTTATAATGTTCCTTGTATCACCCATCGTCGGCAGGCGCTTATAGCTTGTCCACGATCTTTTCGTATTTGCTTTTATGGCAAACTGCTATAGCGCTGGGAGACTGCGATTGCTTTGGGACGCTGTTCTGCCTGTCGTTCCATTGGGTGGAATCCCACAACAGTTTAGAAACTCACTCACACCAGCCATGATTCTTTTCAAAGGTAAAGTGCAGGCTAATTTGTTTTATGTATTTTTACTTTATATTTTGTATTAATCATTTTTATATGAATAGTTTTGGGTTGTGGAACGAATCATCTGAGTTTCCATTATTTCTTATGGGGAAATTCACTTTGATATACGAGTGCTTTGGACTGTGAGCACGTTTCTGGAACGAATTATGCTCAAAAACCAAGGTTCCAGTGTATTTATGAACAACCAAATCTCTTAAGTCTGTCACTATGATAAAATATCATTCATGCTCCTCTTGCTTTGTTTTAGATGAGAATAGGACCGTAAATTTTTTTAGTTAAATTAAGCACTCCCTTTACACTTACTGACTATACCAGTAATTTATAAGTAAACTACTTAGACAAAGTCATGTGTTAACAAAGTTATAGTGTATTGTTCTGGAAAACATACAATGACAATTTTCCCAAGGTTACCTGGCATGGTTTGGTCTCAACAGGAGTCTTAAATTGCTGGTATGGAACTAGATGGCAGTGACAATGGAACAGTTAAACTACTTTGAAGAGTCAGTCAGCTTGGTAGTCGGTTTTCATACATCACCATGGATTGTGTGTTTTGCAGGATTACTTGTTTCAAGCTGCTCATCTGTTGTCTTTGCTCAGAAGGCAAAAACAGTGAGAATCAAACTTCAGACTTCAGGAACGTCACGTTTTTGTATGATTTAACGGTCCCTAATTTGATCACCACCACTTGGCAAAGATGTGTAGCTAAGAGGAAGTGGGGCATCTCTCTAACCAATTTTCCAAGCTGATGTATCAAGAAGGAAACAGTTAATCCTAGCCTGCCTTGAGCATGGCAAAGGTGCTATATAAATAAAATGTATTATTATTATTACCATTACATGCACTGTCTGCTCCAAGGGTGCTTCCATGTTAGTAATTTAGAAGCCTTTTTTTTCACCAATGAAGTGGGTAATGTAGTTGGGTCACCACTGGAGTTTTGTGCAATCTTCACGAACAGTACAAATACAGTTGCAGGCTTCTTTGGTTTCTGACTGCTTTCTATGTCAGTCTGCTCTTTTTCAGTTTCCTAATCTTAGTAACTTTTAAATCCATCTGGAATATTATTGTAGTCATAGCAGTAGTAGTATTTATAACTGAACTACTACAGCTTGCCAGCATATTTCTATTGTGTAAAAACATTTTTGTCATTGGTGTTAATGGACATTTTTCAAGCAATTTATAATTCTGGTCCACTTGTCATTCACAAATGCCATTTTCCCATGAAACAACTGACTCATCATGATACGTGAGAACAGAGAGTGTGATCCCAGCACATTTGAGTAATTAACTGTGGAGTTTCCTGCACTGTGAATGTGTGTGATGAAGGCTAGATTTTGAGATTTTATTATGCAGTATGTCTGTTTTCTGTCTAATAAATTAGAATGATTGCACTCTCTGCAACAAACATAAGGTGAAAAATGAGTCATTTTTGTGTTCAAAAATTTAAAACCATTGGTATTAAGCAAGTTGCAATGTAAATGCTCCATGTCTAAATATTTTAGCCCTGCTAGGCACACAGTTTCACTGCATGCAGTTGTGCCGGCAAAATAAGACACTTTTAATGCTTTTATTTTTCTTTTGTTCTTTTTTTTATCACACAGGTGTCTAAATGCATGTACTTACTGTAAAACAAGGCATGCCCGAGGTGAACTAGCAAGTTATCCAATCGATGAATTAGTAGAAAGATCAAAGCAGTCTTTTCTAGGTAAGTGAATAAAGGCATGATTCAATAAGTAAAGTGCCAATTCAGAATTAACTGTAAATAGTCATGTTAAAATTTCCTGTTAGTTGAATGTTTTCTATTGTCAAAGTAGTTTTTATACCTGCCTGATATATTGTACATGATCCAGTAGTATGTGTTTCTTAAGGAAAATTAAATATTTACAGATGGTTAACTGTAAAGTGGCTCTTTAAGTAGGAACAGTATTGCCCTTCAATAAGACATTGATGCTTCCTACTGACTAAAATTGCTGAAATGGAAATTCAGGTCTTTTGTGGCTACTGTGCACATTTAAATAAGCTTGGGAGTATAAGAAAATGCTGGGAAGAGGCTAAATCTTTGTTTTGTGTGCAAGACTGACATTAACCAGTGGATTCCCAATAACATTAGCAGAAATTCAGGACAGATAGTTTCATTATG
This sequence comes from Polypterus bichir lapradei, assembly GCA_026402145.1. Taxonomy (NCBI): domain Eukaryota; kingdom Metazoa; phylum Chordata; class Cladistia; order Polypteriformes; family Polypteridae; genus Polypterus; species Polypterus bichir. Next base: position 6,068,750 of record JANRMT010062844.1, read on the forward strand.
ATGAGTGAATTTTTGCTGTTATTTTGTTTTGAATTTTAATATTGTCCCTCACTGATGATGTAGAAATGCATAAGCACATAAACAGAGATACAGAGAGTAACTGTTTCTTAATGGTGGTGTGACTATTAACTTGCTTGCTGTTTTTAGTTTTCAAAGGTTTGCACAGAACATGAAGCCATAAAAATGATATTTGTATGAGTGTATATGTTGCATAGCGTGGATATTACTATACTTAATTATCCTTTGTACTTTGTGTTTTACCTCACATATGTAATATTAAATCAGGCACGTCAGAAAAATCTTTTTTTTTTTATGAATTTAAGAGCACATTGTGACTCAACTTGTAAAAAAAATGACATATTAATTTAAAAGGAAACTATTTGCCCTGTCCTGTAATTAACCTTCAGCTTGCATGTCTGAGGCTGAGAATAATGATTTCAGTCATATAGTCAAAAATATATAATAAGTGAGGTGTTGTTTTTAACAGTCACCAGTAGTGAACAAGAGCATTTCAGCTTCATGTTCCACTGAATTTGGAGTTTGTGCAGGCAAATAGTACAGTATACCTGCTAACCATGTCCCTTTTTACTCCTGTTTTTTGAGCGCCCTTTGGTCCCAGTTAAGGTCCATGGCAGAATAAAACCTATTTGATTTATTGCTGCTTTGTGCACACCACATATTTGTTCTTTTGAAGGCATGAATCTTTAACCTTATGTGTCCCGTCTTTGCTGCATAGTGATAGAACTAACAATCAGCTGGACTCTCCTGGAAACAAACCACACATAGGGTCTCTGCTAGAGCTGGTTAGCTCCTGGGTAAGATATAAACCCAAAATAAATTTATAAAAAAAATAAATACATGTTACATGATTTTAAAAGAACTCCTGATCCTGCTGCCAATTGCAAATTATTGTTTAGTTTACAAAAATGGTCTGTTCCTCCCCTACAGGTTAAACACTGTCACCCACACTGCCCCCTGCTATGGACAAAATCACAAGAACAAGATCATATGTTACCTGGGTGGTTGGTTTTCCTAGTATCTACCTGGGGCATGCACCATGAATGGTTTGCATATTTTATACTTTAACACTCTTCTCCAGTTAAATTTACCATCCCAAGTAAAGAACATCCTTGCTTCAAAAACCATTGTAACTGAGAACTGAGGTTAGCTCTCTCATGGTTTATAAATGCTTTACATTTCAGACAATGCAGATGAGTATTCTTCAGTGATGGTTACTGGCCAGTAGTGGGGTAGAAGAGGGTGATGATGCAACACTCACGCTTCATGGACATTTACAGTAACGTAACTTAAAAAATACTTCAAGGGAAATCAGATTTTAATGAACATGCAAATTCCTGTTTTTCTGTAAGGAACGGGTAGGGAATAAGAAATCAAATTTCTTTAACACCATACTCTTACTCTACTCTGATTTTGTCATCGTTGCATATATTGTATACTAATGTGCTGCGTAGTTAGAAATGATTTAATAGCTACTCAAGCTCTCACCATTAGAAAAGCTCACACTGACATCATAAGCTGTGATTTTATGCAGCCAGCATCACTTATGGTCACATATCCCACAACAGCAGTACTATGCAGGTAATGGCAGCACAATCTCTCCCTTTTGAGGCCAACTTACTGTATACTTTATTTTGTAGTAACCAACAGTGCCTGCTTTACTCTAGGTGATATGTCCTCCCTTACCTACAGTAAATGTGGCCAGTTCTGCCTCTGGTTTAAATCTGTATGTTAGAGTATTTCTGACATTTTTACTCTTATTACCTCTCTAGTCTGGATACTTATTTATGAAGGGGAGAACAGTGAATAATTTCTATTTGAGGAATATTTTTGTGCATCCCCAGTTTGTTAAACTCTGTAACAGCTAAACATATAATTGATGCAATGGTGCATGAAATTGTGTATCTTCATTCAGAGAGTGGCATTTTATTATTAAGTCTACAGCAGATTCTTGTTTTTTATTTGTGGATTGTTGCTACTTTTCAGATACCAATCTCTTTTTTTTATGTATCCTGCTGCTCCTCCAGCTGCAGCGTACTTGTGTAACCTCTACTTTGATAAAGTTATGAAGCTTTTTTGAACATGTGGTTAATATAAGAAAGCTCTTTATTGTGAGCAAGTAATAGAAGCTAATTGAGTTGCTTGTTTCGACATGTTGTTTGTTTAGCAGCAATCTGGCATCTGCCATTAATTTTTAAGAGCTAATTTAGCAGTCATTCTTAAAAGTCGAATGTCATTCTTTGAAAAATATTGAAACAGACGGCATCTGCTAAAAAAAAAGGGTTTGTCTAAGATTATAAAAATGTCTGAAGGTGTAGCAAGCTGATGATTTTAAGGGGAATTTTTAGGTAACTGTCCTGTGATAATGAGAAGCTTGGTGGTGTGATGATTTTAATTTGTACCTAACTGCCATTAGAGACTTTTAAACACAATGCCTATTAAACCTGAAATCTTCTAACATCTGTACAAGTATGCATAGTTTCATAATGTATGCTTATTTTTGCCAAAGGAGGTTACACATGGTATGGAAGCTAGGAGTATTCTTTCTGTAATATTTCATTAAAATATCTTCTTCCATAAAATAGAAAGATTTTAAAATTTTAGTGTCAAGGATCAAGAAAGGCTTTCTTTTTAACGGCTAGCTAAAAGAACTTTTGTTGTCATTAGCAAGGTTACAAGCACAAAAGATCATTATATTGTCAAAACAAAACACAAATCTAAACCAAAATCAATCTCTGAATTATTTGATTGTTTGCACACACAGTAGCCTCTGATGAGGCCTTTCCTTTACCGAATTAAAGTACAGACATTATTTAATGTGTGTGACCATCTTGTATACCATTGTGCACATCATTTGTGTTGCATCACTTCATATTGTAGTTCCAAAATGGTATTCCCTACAGGAAAACAAATATACGAAGTGGTGATGTTATGACATTGCTAAAAATTGCTGTAAAAAGTTAAATGAAAATATTATTGGATTGTGCATAGCGATTAAAGCAAACCCAATAAGCAAATTAATAACAGAGTCTTAAGATTTTCTTTATCCACGTCAGGAAAATAATTTTATTTGTTTTTGATCAAAGAACCTTAACCTGTTGATAACCCTGAACTAGGGATCAGACCTCCTAGTAATGCAGAATGTTTTTCAGAGGATATACTTAATTTATTGTAGCACCATACATTTAAGTCTTTGGATAGTCTTGTCAACTTCAGTTTTGATTAGAATGGCTAGATATCAAAGCCTTGGTGCATTTGAAAGAGTGGTGAGTTTTGGAAATGTTTGGATCTTTACTGGCTGTAAAGGAAATATTTCTTAAAAGTATTGCTAGCATAGAACTCAGAGCAAAGACTGGTATCTATTAAAGGGAAAATGGGGCCTGTAACACAACAACATGGACTGTGAAATCTGCAAATTAACTTGAGGTTTACAGCCAAATTTGACAAGGAACTTGCAATCCAAACTCTTGACATTTTTTGGTCTAGGACAGGAACAGGCTGTTTAGTTGGTAACAGCTGATTAAGATCTCTGCAACAATGGATTCCACAGTGTAGTGCAGTAAATAAACCACATCAAAATCTATGTATAGTAAGTATGCAGGCAATGGAAATGTGCAGTATGGTCACGTGAATCATCCTGAACTAAGTTATGTTTTCCATACATAGGAAAAAAAGCAAAAGTAGCTGAAACTTTTAATACTTTGAATGACTTGTAAGAAAATGGTTTAAGGGATTTAACCTTGACTTGATTAATCTGCATAGATCTCTGTTAAAGGTATGGAAAATGTTAATCACTGCATAATGATTATTAGTAATCAACTTCATCTTGGGTTCTATCATTTCTTTCCTGGCATTATGAGTGGAATACATGCAGTTGCTCTTGTCATTGTTTTGCTAATCATCACAATAACGTTATCCAAATGCCATGGCCTTATCAATCACCAAGCTTTTATCTTGGAATGATAACTCAGTCAGTATTTTCTATGTTTATCAGTACATCGTCTCATGGATAAATGGCGCTGTGTGCGCCTTGCAAAATACCAAATGCTAATACTCTATTTCACCATCCATACAAGCTATTTTGGTGGTGTACGTTGAAAATAAACTTGCACAGTTATTTGAATTACTGTTCACACCCTTTTGGCCTCTACCCCAGTTCTGTCTTGGATGGTCTGTTTTTGTCAAAACTTATGTTCTTTTCTGAGACTTTTGAATTGATACAATTCTTTAAGTTGCTATTTTGCTTATCTCTGCAGTTTTAGTCAGGAGGTACAGATTGTCTCTTTTTTTCAGGTTTAGTGAGTTGGCTAAACCTTTCAGGGCCCTGAAACAGCCCTCAGCTGTTCCTGAGTTGAATTGCATTTTAAATTTATTTAGATTTTTATTTATGTATGCATACACCTGTGTATTTATGATGGCTTCCAACTGAATTCTAAGTTTCTACTGTTGAAATAAAACTAGGTTGGTTTCCTTGTCCATTGTCAGTTGGGTTTTTAAAAGGTGGGAACTGAACCAGTTGTCCTGTATTCTGTTCATTAAAGTCACAATGCCAACCTAAACAGATAAAGCAAGTTTAGACTGAATTTCATAACTTAATAATCCCAATAAGTAAATGTTTAGACTAAAGGCTTTATATCAGACCACTAGACTTCTGTGTTAAAAGAGAATGTAGCTGTCATCTTTTACTGGGTATTAAATAGTGATACGCATTTCACTTGTTTAAACTACAGTTAAAAGCGAGGATTGTTGCATGTGTTCTTCAAATGTCCTGAAGTTAAGTTCATTTGTTCTTGTTATTGTTCATATATCTATAAACCATATTTCTTGTTCACATATTAAAAATGTATTTGGGCACCACTGGCTTTTTGAGCAGTCAAAGTTTGACTCAGTGTCCATTTTTTTAGGTATACGTGGTCTTTAATGTAGACTGCTTCCTCCAAGTCAAGTGACTGCAATTCAATGTACATGCCATGAGTATACAGTATGGCCACAGTTGTAGTTTTTGTATTTTTAAACCGTGGAATGAACAGGAAGCATGATGTACTTGAGTGTGGTGTGATTTGTTGGCACCAGATATGGTGTTTCCAGGAATTCAATTAGCAGTTACTATGGGATTGTCATGCATTACACATTCTATAGTTTACAAAGAATGGTGCAGTAATCAAAAAAAGTATCGATTGAGTGTTAGTGTGAGTGAAAATACCTAGTTAGAAGCAAGGTTAGAGGAGAATGAACAGATTTATTCATGAAAGGCCACAAACACTTCATTAACATTTCTTTACAATAATGGTATGCAGAAGGGCACCTCTGAACATTTAATGCACTGCACTTTAAATTATGGCAGATGGGCTTCAGCTGATGCAAAAGGCTGACTTACTCAGTTCTAGATAACTGCTTAGTATCTAATAATGTGGCCAGTGAATGTAGTTTATCCACATTCCCTTCCTGTGGTACCTGTAGTTTGTTCCAGGATAATAGCACATATAAGCTTGGTCTTTCTCCGACAGTGATGTACAAACGTCCCATAGATTGCTGTATAGTAGAACATTCACAAGAAGCATGAGGGAGCACTCTCTCAACTCTGTCCTCATGGTAGCAGAGTCTTCCATATTGAAATAGTTTTCATAGCAAGGGCTGTTAGGTTTTGAACAGATGCCAGTGGTATTTGCATGCCTTGCCAATATGACTGTGGCCAAATTCACTGTGCAGTTGCATCTTTTTTCTGGTTATATATCCTCCGAATTTAAATGGAAATCACTTGCTACCCAGAAAATTATAAAGAATTCTTGGCCTCTTTGAAGCAAACCTACTATGAAAGTCTTTTTGCTGACTATTGATATTCCCAGCCCCTTGGTTTTGTCTTTAGTAATAGCTCTTAACTGTTATCTCCCTATATTTAGCAGCATTTTTTTCTAGGCAGGCATTACTAAAATGTGTCAAGCTGCATAGTACAGTTTAGTGGCCAAGGCATCAGATTTTCTAGTTCAGTTCTGTCCTCTGACCCTAAGCTAAACACTTAACTGTTCTGTGCCAAACTCTTCCCCCCCAAAAAAAGTGAAGTCATTTGTAATGTGTGGTGATCACGTAAATCAGCCTGGATGAAGGTGTCAGCTAAGTATACAATGATAGTACAGTATGTGGTTTGCACATTTTCATTAGCATTTCAGCAAGCACTAAATACTATTTCATAATGATTTACTTTATTTCTTTGGGTATAACCCTGAAGGATGTCACAGCTATGATTTTGATCTTTTGAATAAAACCTTGACATATTTATAATGAAAGCAAACACTGAGCTTAGAATCTCCCCTTATTTAAAGTTTAACCTCTCTGCTACTATTAGCTTTGTTAGGCAAATTGAAAAGATCTTAATATATAAAATCATGGTTGAATTTTTTTTTTTTTTTTTTTTTTTTTTGCTTCTAGCTTTTCAAGTGTTTTGAATAAAGGGCTATTGTAGAAGGGAAGGCAAAAAAGAGTATTGTAGAAGGCTCTTTGAAAAATCAAGATCAAATCATTTAATATTATTTTTGTTTACTTTGTAAGTGGTATAAAAAGTTATTAATTGTAAAACATGCCGTCTTAAAGTATAATTACCCAAATATGTTTGTTGTTGAAAAGCACCCTGAAAAATAGCTTCTTGCAGTATTAAAGGCTGTAGATCAGATTAAGGTCAATTAACAAAATGTTTTTAATCACTTTGCTAAACAAAGTTGTAAAGGCCTTACTTTGTGAGATAAGTCTTCTAATAAAACAAGATTAACTATACTTCTGATATAACATACTTATATAAAAGTTAAAGTAACAAGACACTGTGAAAGGAGCACTCTGGATGAAAGAATTATCAGCAGCATTATATGGAGGAATATTTCGGACAAATTTAAATAAATAAATAAATGCGTAAATAAATAAAAGTACTGTGAAATGTGAGCATATCGTCAAAGTTGGGAGTATGGGCTCTAACACGCCCTCTAGTTACTGATTGGTGAATCGATAGCACAAGAATTAATTAGAAAAATGCTTACTATTGCCGATGAAATGGATTCTGCCGAAGATATTACATATTTCAGAGAGAGAATTGAAGATTTATCAGAAGAAATTACAATGTTGGCGGCCCTTTTAGACTCCGATATAGATGAAACTATTTTTGCAATTATCGAAGAACAGGTGGAACGGACTCTACTCCACTCCAGTTCAGGTGAAACAGTTCCCTGCTCTGGATGTCCATCCTTGGACATTCCAGCTGAGTCAATAGAACACCTTCTGTTATGTGGTTTAAAAGTACGACAGATTGCAGATCTATATGGTGTATCGGAGAAGACACTCACAAGGCGAATGAGCCAGTTTGATATACGGTAAGCTGCAACGGCTGTATTAGTTTAGGTACTTTGACATGGAATGCCCAATGCAGCTCCAACTAATATTTTGAACAGAGTACTTGACCCTTGTTTTACGAGTATAAAGTCAGGTGCATATTCGCAGCTAGTAGCTTACCGTATATCAAACTGGCTCATTCGCCTTTTGATCGTCTTCTCCGATACACCATATAGATCTGCAGTCTGTCGTACTTTTAAACCGCATCCCCAGATTTGTGCCCTTAGACACACCTTGGAGGTCTACAGAGACAATTCCTTTGACTTCATGCTTGGTTTGTGCTCTGACATGAACTGTCAACTGTGGGACCTTATATAGACAGGTGTGTGCCTTTCCAAATCATGTCCAATCAACTGAATTTACCACAGGTGGACTCCAATTAAGCTGCAGAAACATCTCAAGGATGATCAGGGGAAACAGGATGCACCTGAGCTCAATTTTGAGCTTCATGGCAAAGGCTGTGAATACTTATGTACATGTGCTTTCTCAATTTTTTATTTTTAATAAATTTGCAAAAACCTCAAGTAAACCTTTTTCACGTTGTCATTATGGGGTGTTGTGTGTAGAATTCTGAGGAAAAAAATGAATTTAATCCATTTTGGAATAAGGCTGTAACATAACAAAATGTGGAGAAAGTGATGCGCTGTGAATACTTTCCAGGTGCACTGTATATAACTTTCTCCTGCTTTGTACTTAATACTGATGGGATATGCTCCAGTTCTCCTCAACACTGTACCTGAATGAAACAAATTCTATAAATGGTATATTTTATTAAAAGGCAGATGTCTATCTACGAATGCTAAAACACCAAATCCAGGATGTTGTGGTTTTTTATGATTTACAAAAATTGGAAAAAAAGTCTTTCAAGTTGCTAAAATGTGAATTTGTTTTGTAATGTGGAAAGTACAGTAGTATCAAATAATTATTCACTATGCAATAAAGCATAGAAGAAACCACACCAATCGGGTTGGTAGTCCAGACCCAAGTTACTCAAAGCAGACTTCAAATAAAGAGACCACCCATATGCAACCACAACTTCTCTTTCCTTTCACAAGGAAAGACAGTAAACTAATAACAGTGGGAAACGCTTGGACAGGCCTCATGTGAGCCTGTCATGTGCACTAACTGGCCCAGCTGCAAATGCAAGGTTAGTCATCGCCATCACCCAATCTACACACAAGCATAAAGAGCAAACTAAAAATCTGGCTCGTTGAATATTTGACTAACTGAGAGTGATTCAGATCTGACAACTATCTGTAAAAAGACTTGTGTGCAATTTACGGTATAGCCTTCCCTGACTCATTTCTTGACTGAAGGAGAGCAGCTTTTAACTCGCACATCATTTGTACTTTCCAGTCACTTTACATAAATTTAGCAGGAAGTGGTGTGATAGAATGGTCAAGTATAGCTGGACAAGAAAGGAAAGTGATCCAGAAATTCACATCCTACTTCTGAATGCATCTGTATAGCCTCAGGAATCCTAAACAACTATGCAAATCCCATCACATAGACACAGGACTGATATACAGTCCTTTTAAACAAATCTAGGGATGTGTGTAACTTTTGGCTGTTGAACAAGGAGTCATTTTATTTTCTCCCTGTATGGATTAAACAGTGATAGATTTTAAAACCTTTCTGTAGCCAGCCATGAACATTATCCTCATCTTCTACCCATAGAATCCCTACCTGTGCATCTTGCCACGTTAATGATGAAGCTCCCTGAACCTAACCTTTTAAATTACCTGGCTGGAAAATCATGGTGTAATGCATTTATGTGCCTCTTTGAGGTAGTGTTAATTAGAGGATTTGCAAGTTTTGGCTTTATCTCAATCCTGGAAGTCTTTAAAGAGATGCATTTGGATTTAGACAATGAGGAAGATGATCTTTGCTGTAGGTGGCTGATATTATAAAATAAAACAATTTATAAAGAAAATAAAAATTTAAACTCCTTTAATCTACAGTGGTGTGAAAAACTATTTGCCCCCTTCCTGATTTCTTATTCTTTTGCATGTTTGTCACACAAAATGTTTCTGATCATCAAACACATTTAACCATTAGTCAAATATAACACAAGTAAAAACAAAATGCAGTTTTTAAATGATGGTTTTTATAATTTAGGGAGAAAAAAAAATCCAAACCTACATGGCCCTGTGTGAAAAAGTAATTGCCCCCTGAACCTAATAACTGGTTGGGCCACCCTTAGCAGCAATAACTGCAATCAAGCGTTTGCGATAACTTGCAATGAGTCTTTTACAGCGCTCTGGAGGAATTTTGGCCCACTCATCTTTGCAGAATTGTTGTAATTTAGCTTTATTTGAGGGTTTTCTAGCATTAACCGCCTTTTTAAGGTCATGCCATAGCATCTCAATTGGATTCAGGTCAGGACTTTAACTAGGCCACTCCAAAGTCTTCATTTTGTTTTTCTTCAGCCATTCAGAGGTGGATTTGCTGGTGTGTTTTGGGTCATTGTCCTGTTGCAGCACCCAAGATGGCTTCAGCTTGAGTTGACGAACAGATGGCCGGACATTCTCCTTCAGGATTTTTTGGTAGACAGTAGAATTCATGGTTCTATCTATCACAGCAAGCCATCCAGGTCCTGAAGCAGCAAAACAACCCCAGACCATCACACTACCACCACCATATTTTATTTTCTTTTTGCTTAACAGTGGTTTGCGTCTTGGAAATCTGCCATGCAGGCCGTTTTTGCCCAGTCTCTATCTTATGGTGGAGTCGTGAACACTGACCTTAATTGAGGCAAGTGAGGCCTGCAGTTCTTTAGACGTTGTCCTGGGGTCTTTTGTGACCTCTCGGATGAGTCGTCTCTGCGCTCTTGGGGTAATTTTGGTCGGCCGGCCACTCCTGGGAAGGTTCACCACTGTTCCATGTTTTTGCCATTTGTGGATAATGGCTCTCACTGTGGTTTGCTGGAGTCCCAAAGCTTTAGAAATGGCTTTATAACCTTTACCAGACTGATAGATCTCAATTACTTCTGTTCTCATTTGTTCCTGAATTTCTTTGGATCTTGGCATGATGTCTAGCTTTTGAGGTGCTTTTGGTCTACTTCTCTGTGTCAGGCAGCTCCTATTTAAGTGATTTCTTGATTGAAACAGGTGTGGCAGTAATCAGGCCTGGGGGTGGCTACGGAAATTGAACTCAGGTGTGATACACCACAGTTAGGTTATTTTTTAACAAGGGGGCAATTACTTTTTCACACAGGGCCATGTAGATTTGGATTTTTTTTCTCCCTAAATAATAAAAACCATCATTTAAAAACTGCATTTTGTGTTTACTTGTGTTATATTTGACTAATGGTTACATGTGTTTGATGATCAGAAACATTTTGTGTGACAAACATGCAAAAGAATAAGAAATCAGGAAGGGGGCAAATAGTTTTTCACACCACTGTATTATGGCACAGTGCATAATGCCCACAGACAAATGTTCATTTTTTTCCCCCCACATTTACACTTCCTGCTCTTTGATTGTTTGATTATTTTTCTTCTTGTGCCCATTAGAACTGGCCATTTTATTCAGTGGCACTGAAAATACATGCCCATTTTCCAAACATTCTGTTAAGTAAATAGATTTCAAGGTTGGCCATTGGCCGGAGACAAATGTTAAAACTGATAAACACTTTCACTCTGAATTAGTTAGTAAATATGTGAAATTTGCAAATGGCACAGATACTGGAAGGTTTTCATTAGAAATTCAAAAAACCTGTACCTTGTTAAAAACTGTGAGCAGTTGGAAAATACAGTTTAATACAGAAGTGCCAATTGCATCACATGAGTGAAAATAATATTTATTAAAAAGATGATTGGAGACACTGTCTTACAGGATGCATCCTCTGAAAAAGATTTAGATATATGATTTGATACAGTGTTCTAATTATCTAGGCAATATGTCAATGTAAATAAAAGGGTTATGTTGTATTATTAAAACTGTTAAATATTGTGGATCACTGGGGTGCGTACAACCACCCTAACCCAACACAGACAGGCAGAGACACAAGTGCAGCACACAACACACTTTTATACACAGCTGGAAAGAGCTTTTTCCTTACTCTCCAGATCACAGCACAGTACAAAAGCACCAAAGTACACTGTTTACAGTCCTTTCTCTCTCTCTCTCTCTCTGTGTACTTCCACCACCACTCCTTTTCCGGCAAGCTTTGTCCTTCTTCCTCCTCCTGACTATATCTGCCTGAGTAGTGGCGGCTGACTTCGTTTATAGGACACCCAGATGCACTTCAGGTGTGCAATGACCTCCTTCAGGTAGCTCTTCCGGGTGCTGCCAAACAGGGCTTAGCAAATGTCCAGGCGCCCCCTGGTGGGGGCCATAGGCCCCAGCAGGGTTGAGTTTACATGCTCCAAACTCGTGGCCTTGCTACAAGCCCAGGGGGTGCTGCCCTCTAGCGTTCCGTGGGGGATAATGTCCTGGACAAGCTGTCTCCCTTGGTCCTTCCATTGTCGAGGCGTCCCGGCCAGAGCCCCCACAATATAAATTACAGGAATGTTATGTTTATTCTGTGTAATGTGAGAGCTTGAATGCACCTGGAGTGTTGTGTGCAGTTCTGATCACCACACAGCAAATTAGAAGCAATAGATACAAAGATTGTTTCATAAAGGAGCGACCAAGTTGGAATTAAAGATGTACCATACACTGTTAAGCCCAAAAAACAAATGCCTTTAGTCTTGAGCAGAGAAGGCGGCACAGTGACTTGGTCTTCAAAATCCTTTTTGCTAGGTGTTTTCGTGGCACACAACCTGTTCAGACAACTAATTTAATAGGATGCACAAATCCAGCTGCACCTTCCCCCAACGTACTGTCCAGAATAAATGGCAAAACTGCAGTTCATACTCCCCTGGAATGTAGCTTCTGTACCATATTTGATAAGATGATAAATACTAGATCAAGTAACATTACAGAGACATCTCTTAGAGTTACCAGATGGACACCAAAGTTCAAACAAAGTGTCACAAGCCACCTTTAGGTGCAGATGCCCTGTTAGTATTTTGGGACTGTCTGGAGCTAGGGGAAACAAAGGAAGTGTCAAAAAATAAAGCAGCTGGATGTTGAAAAACACAACTTGCTTTATTACAACAATCTTTTGAAACCGTTAAGGTGCAGAAAAAAGGCCAAATTAAAGGAACTATAATGCCAAGAGTTTAATGGTGCTCTCCACAAAAATCAGAAGCGGAGAAAATTAAAGCGAACAAAAATAAAATGAAAACAAACAAACATTCTAACTGGCTAACAGGAGTATATTAATCTTCTATAAAGCAACCGGCCACTCCGACACTCTGCACCCCTTGTGGATCAAGTTCTCAAAAATTTTTCCCTGCCGAAAAAAAATAATTTAGACAAGCCTGGAGTCAAAAGCTAGGCTTTATCCATTACTGGATAGGTGGACCCCAATAAAGTGGCCACTGGGTATAATTTAAGGTTACAAAGTTGTTGTTGCATTTATTTAATTTCAGCTTTGTTAATCATCTAATTACAGCAATATTTTTTCAATTCATTGCCCTTCTATTCTCTCATATGTTTGTAGTGTGTGTATGCTATAAAGGCATTATATGCAGCTGCTTTATTAAGAACATTAAACAGATAAAAAAAACAGTTTCAGCCTCAAAATATCAAGGTAGAGTAATAATTGCATACGCTAAAACATAGCTGCCCTATTTTATATTTCTGTTTTTTGAGAAGAGAACATCTCTGCTAGGTCAGCACTGAAAACACTGATTTGTGTCTTTTTAAATGCAAGGTAAATTCAATCAAACTAAACCTAACAACTTCATAGTGACAGAGTCACAATGATTCCACACAACACTATGCATTTCTTAAATTTTAAATCTGATCACATCACCCTGTGTAGTGCATGACAAGGAAAAGGGGAAACTTGGTGAGTGTTCTGTTACTTGTGTGATGATGCAACAGGAATGTAAATCAAACCACACTCCCACCTCTTAGAAGTATCTTCAGCCACACTTACAGGCACTCTGAGATAGAATATGTTAACAGCAATTCCTGCCCCCCTTTTTTCCTTTCATTTTTTTATGAAGGTATGCTGCCATATATTTGACATTGTACCCTCTGCTCTCCTGGCAGCCTGTACTTAGGTTATGTACCTGGTGTTTACTTGCTACTGTGCTTCCTTTGTGCCCCTCTAAATCTTGAAAATTCAAGTTATTTTGGTCTCTTTTGTGACGCTAAATAAGGAGGCTGCTTGGGATTTTATTAATAATTTTTATCAGTGGTGTTGGCTTAACTGTCAAAGGGCTCCATTCTATAGAGAAAGCTCAGTTTTAATAGGTAGGAAGACTGGAGTGTGTTCGGCTGCTAATGGATGGACTGCAGGAGTTTCTTTCTTTTATCATATGTTCTGCATATCTTATAGCTGCACCCCTACTGACATTTTAATGTTGCTTGAAGCTCTTAGGCAGCATGAGGGATGTTAAAAGAAGAAACCGCCTCAGTAATAAAGAAGTGCAGCCTTCAGTGCTACAGGGTACTGCTTAACCATTGTGCGTATGATGTGTCAGATAGACCTCCCCTATTTGCTGCAACACAGCCATGTCCATCAGGCAAGATTTTGGCTTGAAGTGTATTTACCTGCATGTTTTTTCTCGGGTGGTTGAATAGAACCTATTAATAGAGAGGGTGGTGAAGGTCACTGTGTCATTTTAATCCTACAACTTGCCTCAAGGTTTATAATTTCATTTTTACATTTTGGTACCAACCTGTTTGTATACTTTTTCTTTGGGGGTTGCTGTATGGCATTACATTGTAGTTGGCTGCATTTGTTTTTTTTTTTTTTTTTTTTTTTTTTTTTAAGATACCGGTATTGCCCTTATGTAATGGATAGAATCAGGTTGGGGGAGAGACAACCTTTTTTTATGTTTTGTTTTATTCTCACTACACTGTATTTCTTATATAGTGTGTTGGACGTACTATAGAAGTGGATTTGTTCTTTATATAAGTAACTTGTAACTAAACTGCCCTTGTTGTCTGGCAGTAATGTTTAGGCAGGCGGGATAGTCGCAGCAGTGTTAAAAGTAATTTTTCTTCAGAATTGCACGAAGGTCCAAAAGATGGTGGTTGTTTTTACAGACAGTTTTTACCTTTCCTCCGCAGCTTGTGTTTTTCTAGTGTTAGACCACTTATCTGGTTAGAATGCAGTTTTGCCTTTGTTTTGATGTTTTCTTTTAAAAGGCTCTTTCGTTCTGGGCAAGGAGAGAAGTCGTTTTTTCCTTAATGATTCATTTAAAACAGACAATCCTTTCATTTTGCAAGCAAGTAGAGTTCATTAACAGGCTGTAACTGTTGTTTTTTCTCTATGAGATTTGTTTTTTGCTTGAGAAAATGACAGAATATTGAGTGAGAAGTATTTAGATAACCTATAAGAGAAAATAAAAGTATAGTTTTACAAATTTACATTCACCTTGCTTTTCAAACGTGTTTCTGAAGAATACAGAGTGATAGATGATGTATCGTCATTTATGCTTGGATCCCCTTATCTCGCAGACTGTCTTGCCCTTATTTTAAATTCTTTATTAATATGTGCAGCAGACAAATTCAAGTAAATTTTTGTTTAACTCAAAGTGAGGATTCACCAGGTCAAGTTAAAGGTTGAAAAACATTTTTGATATATATTAAATGGAAGGCTAAGAGTGTCGTAAAGAAATATTTTTTGTAGGGAAGGAGGTAGTTTGAGTCTTTCGTGAAAATGAGGAGAAAGGCCAGAAGTTGGTTGACGGCTGCCTTAAAGGAACAAACTCAAAGGCAGTTCTTAAACATGTGGACAAACAAAGTGTTACTGTCATCAAGTTAACACCCCCGACAGAATGGATGTGAAGAGAGGTCTGTTCAGTGGTCCTCTTCAGTGGATGAAATATTGCTTATGGAAATAGAACTTTTGTGTCTTGATGGATGAGATTCTTAGTAAACAACTAAATGTTCTTAAGGATAGGAGGCTTTCCTAGGAAGGCAAACAGTTAGTAAGCAGGTCCACTGGATGGAGAAAGAGAGTATGAAGTTATAGGGCATGACAAGGTAATGCAACATAGTATCACAGAAGATTTAATTTGGCTTTTTTGACACTGACATTAAATAGTCTTTTTCTGTTTATCAGACTTAAAACTGACCTCTGCAGAGGGGTCTAAACCATTTATAAATATAAAACACAAAATAATTTATTGCATAGTTATTCACCACCTTTATTATACAACACCTAAATTGTCACTGGTGCGGACAGTTGATTTTTAGAAGTCACATAATTAGTTAAATAGAGATTGCGTCTCTGTAGTCAAGGAGTTTTGGTTGATTGTAATATAAATGCCCTATCAGGTCTGTCAGGTCCAGCTTGTGGTCAGTCCTAACCTACAGCAGGCCATCCATAAAAACTGAATGATCAATCAAGAAAAAGACTAGTGAGTGAGGCCAACAAGTTACCTATGAGAACTCTGAAGAAGTTACAAGCTACAGTAGCTTAGATTGGACAGATGGTACATAAATAATTGTTGCCCAGTCACAGCTTTTTGGCAGAGAGAAATCCACTGCTTCCATTTAAAAAAAAAAAAAAAAAAAATCTGCAGATAACATCTCGGCTAGAATTTGCCAGAAGGCACACTGACCACTCAGAATTCTAATGGAAGAAGGTTATCTGGTCTAATGAGTTCAAATGTGAGTTTTTTGGCTATCAGACTAAACACCATACCAAACACTACACATTATTAAAAACACACCATCCTCATCATGAAGCTTCAAGCTGTGGGAATGCTTATCTACAGTGTACCCATGATGGGGAAGGCTTGTGAGGGTAAAGGGTAAAATGAATTCATTAAAATATAGGGAAATCCTAGAGGAAAACCAGCACCTTGGTTGAAGATGTTTTCCAGTAGTTCAATGACACCAAGCATAAAGCCAAAGCTGTATAGGAATTGCTTCGAAACAACAATGTTAATGTCTTGGAGTAGCTGAGTTAAAGTCCAGATCTTCTTCTAATTAGGAATTTATGCCTGGACATGGAAAACGCTGTTCACTCCATGATCCCCATGCAACATGACAGAGCTTGAGCAGTTTTGCAAATAAATATGGTGGAAAACCTGCGGTGTCCTAATGTGCAAAGCTGATAGAAAGAGACCTGTGCACACAGACTCAGGGCTATCTCAGCCACCAAAGGTTCATCAATTAAATACTGACATGAAGGGGTGAATATTTACAGTACACAGTCAGTTATTTGGTGTCTTGTATTTGTAATTAATTTACATCACCTTGTACAGATCTGCTTTCACTAAGACATTAAAGAGTCTTTTTTATCTTGATCAGTGGCAAAAATCCAAAATAAATCCCCCTGTATCCTGGGGTGTGAAAAATTTAACAATCACTGTACTTTGTATCTGAGCAAACTAAAAACAATTTTTTAAACTGATTAAAGCTCTTGACATCTTTAATTTGGTTTGACATGGTCTGCAGAACTTTGTATGTTACTTTGGAAACAAGTAGTGATTTGAATCTATTTGAAATTCAAACTGCATTTAATGCTCCAGGCTTCATGCTGAGAGACCCTCACCATTCCAAAGACTTCCATCTGGTCACAGACCTTGTGCAGCACAATTATCACAGACCAGAATCCTGATGTCCACCTGTTATTTATTCAGATTTAGAGCCATATGGTAGAGTTCCAGACTGACATCTGTTGGTGGAAGGTACCTGCAGGTATGTTTGTTAGCACCTTTTTAGTTATTATTTTTTCGTTTTGAACATATGTTCTTTCCTGTGTTCTTGTTGCTTCATTTACAGGACTGATTCCACTCTTGATCCCTTTATTGAAAGGTACCTGGTGAGATAAAAGGTCAGCAAATGATTGGATAGATAATTAGGGAGTGCAAAATGTAAGCTAGTGCTGTCTTGTGAGCTTTGCTACCTTTGTTATTGCACTTTGTATCATAGAGTTGCATTACTTTTTTCACACCTTATTTGCCTGTATAGCAAGATAGGCAGAAATGTGGCTTATGTCAGGTTTAATTATGGAGCATAACTAACACCAAGCATGTGTGTAGAGAGAGGGTTTTACTTCATGCCATCAAAGTGGCACACATTTCAACGTGATAAAATGGAGTTTCATTTAGAGGTTGCAGCTGAGTTGCATCATCTCTAGTCTGTCGACATCCAGCTCTCACTTTGAAACTGACATTTCCTGCCAGGTCTTACCCATGCATGTTTTATCTTGATTTTATCTCAAATTTGTGTTACAATAAAAAAATAGAATTTAGTGCATTATACAGAAAATTTTGTTGTTAAAATAAAAATGGAATTAAGTGTATTATACACAAATTAAAACAGGCATGCAGTGTTTTTAACACACTGTTCTTTTCATAAGAGATTTCAGATGTTGTGGTCCAGTTCAAAAGTAGCCTGCTTGATTTTTAAGATTTATATAATCTCATGTGTCAGTTTCATTTCGTTTTTGTAACCAAATTACCTAGACATTATAGAAGCAAAGGGAATACTGAAACAAAAAAAAAAGAACACAAAAAAAAAAACCTTCAGGAGAAACTTTCACTTAGAAGGAGGATGTATGTAGCCAGCTGAACACTCAACCTCCTAGGAATTTTAACAAAAATATGTATTGTGAGTGTAATACAGCATAACAAATACCAAAAAAATAATCTCTACTTCTGAAGATTAATCTGAAATTACATTCAATAGCAGTATTGCATCTAGATAAAACAAATATCTGTATTACCTTAGAGATATTTTGTATTTGACTGGCTCTTTAGCTTCTGTTTCTGTTTGTATATTCACTATCTAGCCATCCATTTACTAAGTCTGCTTAATCAAAGTTAATAGTCACGGGGAGCTGGAGTTTATTCTGACAACACTGTGTACAACACAGGAACCAAACTTGGGCAGGGCAACAGTACATATAAGGCGCACTCACACATACTAGTCCAATTTAGAGTCACTAATAAAGTACATCAAATATGTATTTGAGATGTATGGGGAACCAGAGTATCTAGAGAAAAAGCTGCACGGATATGAGCAGACTGTGCCAACCACATACAAGCAGTGATCTCACTCAGATTAAAAGCAAGTCTGTGAGCTAGTTAAGCTAGCAAGTCTTCCATGCCACATATTGTTTATTTTCCTATTTTATTTCCTGCACTGTTTAAATAGCAGTGTACATCCAAGCCCTTGAAAAATTCTTTGGTGGCAAGTTTTCTTTTAAGCAAGATCAACATGATTATGCTATTATAGGCAGTGGCCAAAAAGGTGAAAGAACATTGGTAAATGTAGTTCATACAGTATATCAAAAGTGGCACATATACAGTATACAGATAAACTTCCTGAATTACTGAAACAGTTCACACCTCACTGTGCTCGGGGGACCTATATAGAACTGCTGCTATATAGTTGTAGCAAGTTTGGTGTTAGCAGTTAACCTCAGGAACTCTGAAAGGGGAGTGTTTTTTGGGGAGCAGCTGTAACAGTAAAGATAACAGCACTGCTTGCTATTCAAGAAAACCAATGTCTAAAGTAACATTATCATGATACACAGAGGGAAAGGGCAACATTTGCAAAGGGATGTTTCCTGGATTGTAATGCTCCCTGCATTCGAAGTACAAAGTTAAATAGGTATGCAATTCTACATGAGCTGACTGTCATCTTAAAATAAATATACTCTTTCAAAAAGGAACGTCATATCATGTGCTTAATAAAGCTAGCTGTCACAGTTGATGTTTAGTGCACAAATCTCTTCTAATGACAGCCACTGCAGTTTTACAGCAAGTAAAGCAGTGCAAATCATACAATGGACTAAAGAGCTGTAGAAGAATGTTACTTGCTTTCACTGCTCTCATATGCACACATACTGTATACTGTCACCCATTTGACCCCACACACCAAATGAAGCCTATAGATCTTA
This sequence comes from Polypterus bichir lapradei, assembly GCA_026402145.1. NCBI lineage: Eukaryota > Metazoa > Chordata > Cladistia > Polypteriformes > Polypteridae > Polypterus > Polypterus bichir. The sequence goes on from JANRMT010062844.1 coordinate 6,088,068, forward strand.
TTGCTTGATTCATTATGGTGTGTGGTATATTGACTTGGCTTGGTTTTAGTGTTTTCCTCCACTAGGAAAAAATGTTAGTACTTAAAATTTTTTGGGTTTGTTTGTATATTATGCGAAAAGTACCTACTGCAATTGCCATGTCGGTTAGAAATATTTTGATTTTTTAAGAAATTTGAACAATTGCTCACTCATTTTACATCCAACTACCAAAAGCAGCACATAAATCTTTTCATCATTTGAGTTGGTATTTGCGTTTAAGTGACTAGAAAATGGAAAAATTCTCAACTTTCAAACTAGCTAGCCAAGTCTACTAATGCACATGAATGTTCACCTTGTGCGCATCTCCTACTGGTTTTTAATTGTTCGTGATTATCTTCATCTTGTGTTGCACTATTTACTACCTCACTGCCGCAGGGTTTTCCTTTAAGGTGCCACTGTCTTTAATCCACAGAGCAGCTGTGCTTTCTCAGGTGGTATAGTATGTTGAGCATGACAACATCTTCATCCATGAATTGTAGCCTTCTCAGTAATAACCAGATTTAAACCTGATCGAGCATGTGATATGCGTTTTCCATCTCCGTTATGAAGATGGGCGTTGACTTTCTCATAGAAAGTGGAGTCTCATACTCCTAGCAAAATGCCAGTTTGGTGGACTGTTTGTATCCGAGCATCCAAATTATTCTGGCACACAAAGGTGCCCAATCTCTGTATTAAGAAACATTATATTGCTTTTTGCATCTTTGTGGCCACTGATGTTTCATTTTTATGTTGCTGTACAAACAGAAGCTACTCTCTATTCCATAACATTTGCATGTCTTTAGAGAAGTTTCATGACATTCTTAACTATGTTGGAAATTGTCTGTTGTTTTTTTAGCAACAATTCTAATAACACATTCATCATATTGCATTTCTTATTACACCTGAAAAGCCATCTGTTAATTTAACACAAAAATAACTTACTACAAATGTAAAGCCACGTCAATTTACTGATTACAAAAGAAAATAGGAAACCACAATCTGTGAACCTCACAAATCCTGAAGAAAACATTTCCAGTCGGGACTCATGGTTTTTGCCATCTTTTCATTATCTTAAGTCCAGTACAAGGCTGTTAAAGGATTGGCTTAGCCAAGCAAGCTGAATGGCACATCTTCCATATTGTATGCTGTGAAGAGTGGCAAGAGTGGTTTACAGAGAAGATGAGGGAGGAAATGAAAGAATATATTTGTAGTTGTGAGGGTAAATGAATCAACCACCTCAAGGGTTACAAAGATACTTTTTTGTTTTCCTTAGGCATGCCCTGAAATGTTCCACAATTTATTTCATTCTGTTATTTTCAGTCCTTCCCTGTTTAACTATGTCGTCTTTGTTATTTTTCAATATTTCAAACTTTTCCTATTTTTCTTTGTCTTGAGTAGTCTTCAAATCAGAATAACATCGAAAAAACAGACTCCTACTGGTCCCAGTGTGTACTTGAAAAGTGCCTGAACTGATGCTTAACTATAGAAAGGTGCAAATATAAAAATAAAGGCAGTTTGTGTTTTGATCTTGATTATAATAAATGTGCATGCGTCTTCACTCAAGAATGCAAAATGGAAGCACTACAGTAATACTGAAGCAGAATAATTAGCTATCGGTGCTCAGTTTTCTCCCATTACAAGGCAGGTGACTTTAAAATTTCACTTCAAATGCATATCTGTATTTTACTTTTCTATGGCACATTGTTTGTGTTCTGTGGAGCTGATATAACAGTGTAGAACAGAGAGCAACCATTGTCATATCGCTCTAGATAGTCCACAGCTACTTTTAATTACCGTCAACTACATTTATGCTTGCTTTCCAATCTTGTGCTACAACTGCCTACATATGAAATAAGAAAGAAAAATAAAATAGTTTTTAAAAAAAGCCACTGTCCTGATTTGCTCTCCCTTGGAACAGAATGGAAGGGTTTCATCCTGAGTGGCAAGCATGCATTGTGGAATAATCTCTGTGGATTATGCAATGGTGCTGAATTTATGGTCCATAGTTGCAGACCTGCTTTCCCATCTATGTTGCAGCACAATTTGCTTTGCTTTTTTGTCTGTTTGCAAAATGCTGTTGCATTGAAGGTAGTATTGTGTAAATGAGATTTGTGCTTTCTATTTGCAACACATTTACAAGTCCATCTTTTACCAACATCAGAATACCATTTTACTGATGCGGATTTGAGCATTTAGAGCATTACACATTCTTGAAATGGATTTAGATTAAAAATTGTACTTAGTACATATAAAGTGCAAGCTCTTTTATGGGTTTTCTGCTATGTAATAACTGGTGTCCATTAAAGCATTGTGCAAAGAGTGCTGGTGGTACAGTATGTGAACTACTTACAAATAAAGCCCAATTTATTTGTAACAACAAACAATTGAAACAATTAAAATCTAATCTGATAGTATGAAGAATATCCAGAGTCTTAATTTAGGGTAAAATGCACATGGAGTAAAACTTTGCAAGAAGTTATTTCGCAGACCAAATAATGGTGGGTCTTTATCAGTTTAGGTTTGAACAAAATATGTTATTGAATTGAATGTTTTGCAGGTCAAGCCCTAAATTTCCTGTTGGTCGTGGTGGTTTAGTATCAAAGCTTAGGGTTTGGAAGACTTCACTAAGAATGAAACAGTGTTTAATGAATATGGTCAATTTGATTCAATGAGTGAATTTTTTTTTTTTTTTTTTTTGAGGGAAAAAGATGACTGTAAAGGTAATGTGGCATTGATGGGGTAAGTCATATTGTGAGGACAAACATGATGAACTGATTTAGGCATATCAAATTAAAATGTTTACTATAGAGAATACAAAATGAATGTTTTGTTTTGGTAGAGCAATATATTCCTCTACTTTTCCCTTTTGCATTATTAATTTGTAGCCTTTGTCAGAATACCTCAAATCTCAGACTTACCACTGTTTATAAGGTATTGTACCATATAACTTCTTCCCACCTTCCCTTCTACATCTGTAACCTAAGGCAATTAGGTGTAGTAGAAGACAAGCAGGAGTTAAGTTACACTTTAAATAATGTATTATTGATAATATTCATAAATAATAACAATGTGTAAAGTACATTTGAATATTGGCAACCATACAACCTGATAAATGGTGATGTGTACTTTCAGGTGGCACACAGAATTGTTAGTTACTTAAAATGTCTCTAGTTAAGGCGTCATTTATGGCCAGCTTTCTTCAGAACAGGCCGCATGCCTGTCTCAATATGGCTGCTGAGCTGTGCTCTACATTGTGTTGTCCTTTTCAGTTCATGATGTGTATGATGCTCTTTCATCAGATGTTTGTAAGAGAGAGAGAGAGACGGGGGGTGGGAGATTGCTGAAGCAAGCAAATTTATAGGTTTTCTGTCCAACCCCTACAGCCAATAGGGTGTCATGGTACTTAAAGGCTTCTGATACAAGCCAATTGCACACAGCCATACTTCAGACCAATGGGGCAGAGAATACCTTCACACCTGCCCCCGTGAAGCTTTCCAGCTAGGCAGTCTGGCTTTCCTGTGGGGGTTGATTGAGAGACTCCAGCAGAGAAACATTTGCCAAACTTGTTTGAGGCACTTCCCCCAACCCTGTCGTAAAATTCACTATCCTGACTTGGTCCTAGGAGGTAAATATGAATGCTTCTCACTAATGAAATACTAATATTACATTGCTTTGCCTAAGTAACAAATAGACATACAAATATTTATCAACTTGTATGCAAAATGTCACACCACAACAATGGGTAAGGTAAAATGTGAGTGAAATTGGTACTGAAAGATGAAAGAAATAGACCTCGCCTAACTGTACAAAGGAATTGTATGGAGAATTTGCTAACCAAGGTAAATCCAGATAAGGGTTATGAATACTGTATGTTTTTTGTTTTTTCTCGAAGGTCTTAGTGTGCACATGTGTATATGTACTGTAGTACGTTATTAAAAATAATCTGGAGACTACAACTTTAAGCCACACATCTCATGATATTCCTTTGTAAGACAGAAGAGCATAGCCTTTGAGTTATGAGGAAGCCAATCTGATATTTCTGCATTAACCTCGGGACCTAAATCCAACAGAGAAAAACAAAGGCAATTCCCCTCAGAAATGTGGCTATGGCCTGCATTTGAATTAAGCTTCAGTGGTCTGTGCCTGTGTGCACATTTATTCTTTAGCTGCACTCTGTATGAAAGTAAGCAGGAAACCAGATAAGGTTTCATTCTATTTCTGATTTAGGTTGTTCCAACAAGAGCTTTGTTTCTGTACAATAATTACATTTCACACTTGATTTCATTTTTATACAAGGTTTACTGTCTGATTGAACTTCAATTGTAATGTGTTTTTCGCTTGAGGTGTTGGTGGTATTTGGTGGTGGGGTGATGAGTGTGCAAAATGAGAAAAAAAAAAAAAGTCCCTAAAGTTGTATACAATAAAAGTAAGATTATATTTTTTGAGTTGGTTATATTTTGTCTACAGAGCTCTTGCTTTTCTGCTGGGACTGGGTCTGCCATTCCACTATTAAGGTGATTAAAAAGTTTCATTGAAGCACTCAGAGCTTTTAAATGTAAGAGTTACTGCCTGAGTGGCTGATGAGCAGATGTGTGAAACTTGTTGCATCTGACTGAAGAATACTTCAGGCTGTAATCTATGCCAAATACGTGATATGCCGTTTTTTATTTTTAACAAATTTTCAAAAAATTATAAAATCCTGCATTTGCATTGTCAGTCTGCGATTCCAGGTGTTGCTTGGAGTTTAAATGATTTTAGCATTAGCCTGCAGCGTAACAAAATGTGAAAAAATGAATGGGTCTGAATACTTTCTGAGTGCATTGTACAGTATGTTAGAGAGGCAAAACATAATATTATAAAAATATGCCAGTTCTAGCTTTTTACTGGTTGCTTGTATAGGAGCCGGAGGCCGCCTTTGCAGTACTGGTACAAAGTAGGAGTTTATGCTGGTCTGGATATTAGACAAAAGGTTGTCCAATTTAGAACGGACAGCATATTTTTACAATGTGAGGCACTCACAGGGCTCAAACCAGTAACAAGTTTTTGAAACAAAATTGCTACATCCCATTATATCTATTCCCTTATTTAATTTTTAAAATATATTCAGTTATTTGCTTATAATTGTTTTCTTTAGTAAATGTAAATGTATTTATTAATGTTCCCAAAATGTTTTTAATGTAGTTCAGAGGTGCTGGGTTCTGGGGCCTATCCTAGCAGTACTGGAAATGACTCTGGATGAAATGACACTCCTTTATGGACACAACCACAGTTTTTGGAAGCAATTTAGTACTGAAGTTAGTCTAGCTTGTTTGTCTTATCGAATGTAGAAGTACAACCTCTTCAGAGGCTGTGACAGGGCAAGGAATTCATACTCTGGACACTAGATCTGTAAGATGATGGTGCTAACTACTGCAGATTGTGCTAAAATTTATAATTATTGTTTTACCCTCAATTGAGAGACAGTAATGCTGTAGTGCAGTGGTTCTCAAACGTTTTGCCTTTGCCACTCATTTTTTCTCTTTTTTGTTCAGTGATGGCCCTTTATTAGCAGTAATTTTAATGTAAACTAGCCAACATTCTTCCCTGAATAACGCACATTAAATAGATATTTAGCACTTAAATGCAGTGTACATAATGGATGAAATAATGGCATAGGTGTTTAATACTGAATCAAATTTAGTGTCCATTTTGCTTATTAACTGGACTTACCTGATTTTCACAAGTTTCCTGAAATCAGGGATATGTAAAAAGTGTGCAGAAAGGAATAGGTTTTAGTTTGCAAGTGGCCGACTCATCTAGAATTTTGGTACACACATCTATTGCACAAGGCAAGATGATCTTTCTTATATTTGGCAATTCAACGTGCAACAAAGTACTGGTTTGTTGTATGGAATTTTCTTTTTTTTTTAAGCCTGTAGATTTCCATTTTAAAAAGTTGAACTATTTACTTCTGTGAGTAGCATGCTTTGTTTCCAAATGTCTTTATTGCTGAAGGCTTCATGATTTCTTTTAGTAGTATCACATCGCAGATAATGCACAACAGCTTCTGTGGACTATGTTTCACAGTAAAAGTATATCTGTACCACAGAAAAGCTATGTTGTTTTTGGGATGAATCTTGAGAGGCTGATACAGAATTGGAAGAGTTCGGAGTAGATGATGTTACTGTGCATTTGCAAAACTTGTCCATGTTTGTTGGCTTTCCTAATGAAACACAGGGTACATAACAAGTTCTTATCTGCTTATAACTGAACTTGTGTAAGTCATTTTAATCTCCAAGTATTTAGGAGCAACATGCAACTTTGACAGGGTGCATAGCTGAAATCTGCAATCAGTAGCCCCATAAAACAGTAGCGAGATGGCTAATTAATAAATATATACAGTGTATGTGTGTGTGTGTATATGTATATGTATATGTATATATATATAAATATGTTACTATTTAATTGGAATAAAATATAAAATATGGGTTGAGAAACACTGCTTTAGAGTCATGACCACGACCCGAGAGCAGTTTAAATAACTTTTGATGCTGGACTTTATTGCCTGCCTCCTCCCAACCTTTTAATATTCTATTTCAGATAAAGTCACAAATAACTTAGAATGGCAGTGCAGCCTAGTGGCTAAAGCATGAGACTGTTAAGCTAATTCATCCCCAATTGGTAGATTATTGTATGATCATGTGCTCAATTTTAACATCAGAGCTCACAATGTAGAAATAAGGAGAGAATTTGGGTTGATATTCATTACTGAAAGGAGGGTTACAAAATAAAGTCAGTGTGACTGTTTTAAATTGACATGTAGAATGTTGATTTAGTGACCATACTATGCCTATATATATTTTGTTTTGGGTAATGCAGTTTTAATATACTGTGAAATCTCAAAAGAAAAACTGCTACAGGTTTTAGTTAGACATACTTTGTAAAAGTTGTCCTTTCACATTCATCTAATTCAAAACTAATAAAATATGCAGGGTTTGGTGTTGCTTGAACTGAATTGAGTTATAGGTGGAGAAAAAAAATGTCCCGACTACAGATGTGCAGGTTTGGCTGCTGTTTTGCTGAACAAGCATTTCTCAGTATGGTTCTGAACTAATGGCGGTATCGGTCGAGTGTAAGCTGGCTTCATGCCTCTTCGAGACAATTGGGAAAGTGTGCAGTTGCTGTGCACCTGCTGACAGGAAGAGTGCTGTTTGGCTACGCTTAGCTCTTCATTATGCTCCATTGTTATTGGGAATGGGATGAATGATGTCACTATTTCTTCGAACCAATTGGCACCCTGCAGAGTGAAAAGTAATTTGGCTGCTGCTGTTCTCTCGGCAGGAGAGGTTTTCTTTTCTTTATAGTAAATGAGATGCTGAGAACTCTTGCATCCGGCGCGCGCACAACTTGTAGGTGCGTTGAAATGAAAGGAGTCCGATACTTGTAATCAGGATGCATAGTAATGGCTAAGGTGGAATGAGGCATAAGTGCGCATTTACGCAATTATACCTCTGCCAGGTGGCGCCCCAGGGCCCAGCTTCTTGACAAGCGGCTGTTCAGTGTGGACCACAGAGGCACCATCTGCCGCTCTCCTGCTTGCTCATTAATTTCTCTGTCCCCTAAGCCTGGACTGTGCACTTGCTTTGAAAAGCACTTCATCTGTTGGTTCAAAAAAAAAAATAAGCTGTGTAATTGTTCCCTCTGCTGAAAACGAAGTTGTCCTAATGCAGGTCTGTTTGAATCACCTCTGGCACTGTGGCTTTTCCTATGGGGATGTTTTCTTATTCTGGTCTTGTAAATTTTATACACTTTTGAGTCTGCCTTTTCAGGCTGTTGAGGACATTATATCAGATTGTTTCAGACCCACTTTTATTTTTAAATAAAAACCTAAAATATTGGTGTTCTGGGTATGCATTTCTTCCACAAAAGTGACCTTAACTGTAGGTGCAGGATTGGACTACAGAAAGATTAATAACTGTACATATTTTGCATCTTCCCATCTAAAAGCAAAAGGGGTGAATACATCAGACTGCTAGATATACAAGTACATCAAGGTGCCTTGAGACTTCAGAATGTCCAACTCTGATTGTTGATGGTATTGAAGGAAAAGCCAGAGGAAGGTTGTTTCACTTGACCTTGCAGCATCTGCAGCCCCCACTGCGTCCTCTGCCTTCTGGAGGAGTGACAGAAAGCCAATAGGTGGAGAGACTAGAGGGTTGAGGGGTCACATTTTACCTTTTGTGTTCCTGTGCTGCCTCTTGGATAACCAAGTAGTGCCATGAAACTTCATGTCGGCATTAGGATGGGAAAGAAACATGTGGCAATCATGCCTGTCTATCTTCTTGTAAATCTGAAAATCTTTATGGGGGCATCTAAGCACAAGGCAAACATCCGCTGCTTTGTGTATTCACACCAGGAGAAAACATCATTCTTTGTGTGGAAGATTCTCCAGTTTCCAAATTGTTAAAAAGTTAGTGTGCCACCAGTGATCAATTACTCAGAAGTACAATGCATGTAACGCAGCTGCAAGGAATAAGGAATATTGGGTGGGTTTGGGACCTAACAAGCATAAGAGAAACTATGTCTGATGTCAGATATTTCAATTTAACTTTGACAGAAGTGGGAAAAAAATAAAAACTGCTAAAATGTTGCTGAACACGCTGTACCTGTAAAAGTTTTGCTTAGGCCACCACCACTGACAGTCAGCATGTTATTGGCTGCCAGAAAAAGGAGTGAGCTTGTGATACTTTGGAAATGTGAAACTGTGCTTGAAAGTTATGTTCTGATCGTTTTTTTAAATGCTGATGCTGATCACTGATTTGTTTTTTTATCCCTTAAAATTTTTTTTTTCCACTAACTTCCTGCATAACCAGACACTGAAGTCTTATGTCCTATATTAAAGTATGTTTTTATAATTAAACTAGACCACAGGTGTTATCTAACATTTTTATTAACAAAATGAAATTCTTTAGGCTTATTGCTCAGTGACCATAAAAATACTAAAATAAATGGAATTTCCTTAAATTACATAGTTTAACCAATAATGTACAAAAATAGGTTTCCATAAGACATGGCATAAAAGAAAATAAAATGCTTCTCGTAATTATTAGCTGTCATATTGTTTAATTTTTTTCTGTAATGTACCTATCAGAAACAAAGCTTTATAAAAAAAAGAGAGAGTTTTCTCCATTTCTGTAACAAAAAAAAAAATATATACTGTCACACATACTGCTTAAATGTAAATACAAGCACAATATGTTGTAATCATTAATTATACTATACTGTAGCTTTTTTGTTAAAATACAAATTAATGTATTTGAACAGGTGTTTTTTTTCTTCATTGTATCAGCTGGATATTTGCAATTCACAATTTTAAATATGGATTACCATTTTAATTTATTTTCAAAACCTATGCTGTATGACACACAAAAAACAACACAGTACCAATCTTTAAAAAAGCCAAAAATGTATCAAATGTTCATAAGTTGTTTATCAAGGAGACACAAAGCTAACATGCTTACTCAAAGCTAACATGTTTAACTTAAGTAAAAGACACAATTTGCTGTTAAGCTAACATTTTTCTTTTTCCAATTGAAAATGTAAGCTGCTGCACTTTAAACAAGCTCACTGTCCAAAGTAAATTTCTGTCCATTTTAATTAAAGAACAAAATAAAGTTTTAGTGATCTTTCTTAAATAAAGAAATTAAATTAAACGAAGGCTTTAAGCCCATATGTCTAATTGCACAGGACGACTCTTGATTCTTTTTTTCTCCATTTATTACTCCCTTTAACATCAAGGCAAATAATCCAGTCCTCTCTCACAAAACAAGCCTTGGCTTGCTGCTCTTTGTTGACACTGCAGGAAGTTAGCTGCAAAAAAAAGCATGCTGGCTCAACTATTGTAATGCCTGATGTAAAGAAGCACTGCATCTAAATTACTGTAAAGCTTAGAAAAGCTTTACAGTAAGATTTTTTTATTTTTTTTTTTATCGGCTAATTTGCCGATCGCCGATCAAGTCATTTTTTTTTGTGAAAATCAGCCTATTTAGATCAGTGGCTGATCAATCGGAGCATCCCTAGTTATTACAGGTCATCTAATTTAACATACCCTGCAATAACTAATCTCGTACTCTGACTTACTCAGGTAATTAGACCAGCAACTGTTTTCATCAAGTTTAACATCCCTTTCTAATTAGGAATTGTCTAATTTAACATTGGTTTAAGGAGAAGAACATCCTTGCATTGCTAAATGCACTTAATCCATCTTAGAGACGTGGCTTTTCCTGCCAGCATTGGGCACAAGATAGGAAGAAACCTTTGACTTGAAGGGATTCACTAACACACACACACACACACTCTCATTCTCAGTTACATAAGCTTATTTTCAAGTCTCCATTTAACCTAACCGGTATTTGCTAGGGGTTGTGGGATGAAAGTTGAAGGTAAATCCATACAGACATTATGTGAATGTGGAAAACCAGTAAAAATAGTGACCACTTTGACTCTTTAAACCAAGGGTCTAAAGCTTTCATGCAGCAGGAACTGATACACGTCTTGTCACTCTTCACTATATATTTCATGTAAATTCGCACAAACATAAGAGATGACACAGGTAAAGTAGGACATACAGTGTTTACTCTCTGTGAATTTCTCCCAAGCTCCATTTTTGAGGGTGCATCTGTCTCCTTTGATGCAGGCACCTGGTTCCTCTGTGGTGAAATTCCAGTAGTGAATTGTGATGTATTTATTTAACCCAGATAGGACACCTTGTATGTTTACACTAGTAACAGTACATTGTACCTGCATTTGACCCCTTCATACCTTTGGCCTTTAAGGTGTGGAGTTTTTGACATTTGTTTACAATGTGACACTTTTTTAAACTTTGACATTCTTTGCCCTAAAACGAAACAACCATAAGTACAAAGCATTGTTTTCTCATGCTTGCAGACATTTCTCAGTATACCAAAGCTGTTGTGGAATTTTTGCATTTCTGGTGAACTATTTTTTTAAAGGTAGTGGAAGATGTTGGGTATAAATCAAAATGCAGCCAATAGAGGGAGACCGGGCTTCACTGGCTCAGACAAGTGGCATGTTCAGTGCTGTGTGCCGTGGTGCCAGATGTCTTCCTGGTGTCAATTTCATGTGTGAGCACGCCAGTAATGTGCACACTATTTCTTCATTATCATAGTGTAACTTATTAAGATGTGCAGTTATTCATTATAGAGCTGTGTGGAACTCAGAATGTTGATCCCAAACATGTGAAAAGCAAGCACATTTCTCAGAAGCAGATGGTCAAGGAAAATGATGACTTGCACATATGCTGAAGTAAAAGAATCCAATACCCACACCCCTGCTGAAGTGTTTGGAGCAGGAGAGGCCTCCAATGACACGCTTCTGGATTTACTCTGATTTCAGGGCTAATTGCACACGCTGTTCATGTGCTTCTCATTAGTTGTAGAAGCGATTTGGAATTCACACTGCTATGTCGTTTCAGTAAAATATGCCCAAAATGTTGTCTCTGTTCTGAACTGTCTTATTCATTTTTGTTTAGTTAGTGGCTTACACGGAGGTTGTGTGTGGCGTTCACTTCATCACAGAAGTTCATAGAAATTTTTTTTTTTTTTTTTTTTTTTTTTTTTACAGCTTTATTGTTACTGTTATTATTACTGTTTGTTATGTGCAAGAATCTAATGTAGGAGCACCTTGGTTTGAATGCCAGATTTAATTTAAGGTATATTGTTGCAATATAATGGGTAGATTGTACAATACTTGTATACTACCATCTATATATGTGTTTTCCTGGGTTTTATATTGTAACCTTATGACCACTGGAAAAAAACTATTCATTCATCTAGTGGAGCAAGAGCTAATTATCTTGAATGAAGGTAGGAAACTTAGTAACTGAAGGTAGTAACTGTGCAGAATTGTCCCACTCTTTAATAGTACTGTTTTCCATTGTAAGGCAGTTTGAAGTTGACTCATTAAAACTGAGAAGATTGGAAAAGTGAGCACTGACAATGCCTACATTTTTTATCTTCTTTGAGAATATTTCAGTCTGTGTGGCACATGTTATGATTTCATGTTTGTTGCCAAAGTAGTGTGTGCTGTCGGGAGTTTTTGCCAAATTTAGGCATACTCTTTGGTTCCTTCAGCCATGCTGAAATCTATGCACTCCCCAGCCAGCCCCCCCCGTCTGAACCTTGAGTGTGCCACCACATTAATTCATTTGTGAGGTGCTTGTGATTTACTTACTCTTTTTGTACTTATTTATGCTGTTTTTATTTTATGTGATGTTAATTTCTTAGTGCTCCACTGCGTGGGGTTTTCTGCAATTCTTTATCGATCACATGCTCCAGACAACCTACTGTATGATAAAGTAGCTTTCTTTATTTCTTCCTTGATGTCACTGTAGAGCGTTAATGACATAAAGACTGCTACACTGGAAGTAGGATGTGCCTATATCAGGTCTTTGTTCATATTACCCAGCTGCTGCCAGACTCCAAAAAGTATTACAGTAATCCCTCCTCGATCGCGGGGGTTGCGTTCCAGACCCCCCCGCGATAGGTGAAAATCCGCGAAGTAGAAACCATATGTTTGTATGGTTATTTTTATATATTTTAAGCCTTATAAACTCTCCCGCACTGTTTATAAATATTCCCCGCAGAGTTATACAGCATAATCCCTTTGTATTCTCTTAGATATTAGGTAAGATTCATTGAAATTATGTATATAAACACACTGTTTATATACAGTAAAACCTAAATATTATTTTAAAGATATTGAGTGTCTCCGATATCACATATGTTACAGCCATTACGATAGACAGGTCACCAGCAATAAATACGTACAATGCAAGAAAAATAGTATACAGTAAATGTGTGTACAGTGACACTAAACGTACGTACATGTACTAAGCACTGTAAGAAGAAAATTAATTATGGTTACTCACCAACAATGACACGATGACTTGTCCGATAACAATGAGTTTAATATTACTGCACAACAAAGGAGAGCGTTACAGCCCTTGTAAAGGAGCCACTTCAGGCGATTGTGTAGCACTGCCGTTGTCCTTCTTCTGGCAGTCTTCAATCCAAATCCCTAAAGCAGATTCCATCCAGACTACTGCCTTATTACATCCACTTACAACTCGTTTTGCACCCTGGTTAAAAGGACACTGCAGCCGTAGATCTTATATTCCTTTCCTACTTTTTAAATAAAAAGAATCGTAGCCTTCAACAAATCCAAAACGTTTACCTTTTTGGCAATCGTTAACATCTTCTTGCGCTTGGGCACGGCCCCTGAAGCAGTAGCAGATTGTTTTGGAGCCATAATGAAGGGCTTGACTATGCACAAAGATAAACACTAAAGAGCACAACTCTTTACACAGCGAAACACGTTGATGCTGAATGAGACGAGACTTCCTGGTTAACACTGCATTCAGCACGCAGGAGCTCAACTGCGTGCTCTGATTGGTTAGCTTCTCAGTCAGGAGAACTTAACTGCGTGCTCTGATTGGTTAGCTTCTCAGCCATCCGCCAATAGCGTCCCTTGTATGAAATCAACTGGGCAAACCAACTGAGGAAGCATATACAGGAAGTAAAAAGACACATTGTCCGCAGAACCCGCGAAGCAGCGAAAAATCCGCGTTATATATTTAGTTATGCTTTCATATAAAATCCGCGATAGAGTGAAGCCGTGAAAGTCGAAGCGCGATATAGCGAGGGATTACTGTATACTGCATTATGGAGTTTGCACATTTTCCTTGTGTCTGCTTGGGTTTTCGTCCCACATACTCAGAGATGTGCATGTTAGGTTAACTGTTAATTCCAAACAGACCCTGTGTGAGCATTTGTGTGCATTTGCATGTCTTTAATTTAGGGATGGCTTATGCTTGGTGCCCATTGTTGCTTTGATAGGCTGCAGTCTACTGCAATCCTGAAATAGATTTAGTGGGTTTGAGAATGTAATGTTATAAATTGTTGAGTTATTTATGTCCCTGTGATAAGGAACCTGTTGCATGTTGATTAGCACATAAGTAAGAATTTCACTGTACTCTATACATATGTCAGTACTGACTCTATAAACCATCCCGACAGTATATATTTTTATAGGAGCGATCTGCAAAGGTAGGCAACATATCAATAATTTCATTGTGCATCCATGGCTAATGAGTACCACAGAGTTTTTTTTCCCTCAGCTGGAAGAAGTTTCTATGGTCTTCCCAAAATTAAGCTTTTTGGCCCTCAGATTAACACCATATTTGGTGTAAGTCCAACACTGGACTATCAACACTGTATTATCAAAAATGCACCAGCCCTGCCATGATGCATGGTTGTGGTTAGCATCATGCTGTAGGGATGCTCATCTGCAGCAGACCCTGAAAGGCTTCTGAGGATAAAATTAATGGAGCAGAATACAGGGAAATCCTGAAGGAAAACCTGACTGCAAGAAACCTGTGTCTTGAGAGAAGATGTCTTTTCTAGCAAGACAACAACCCCAAGCATAAAGACAGAGTTGCACATGAATGGCTTAAAAACAACAATGCTAATGCCCTGGAGTGCCCGAGTCAGATTCCAGATCTTGGGCCAACTGAGAATTTGTGGGTAGATTAACAATAACTCTTCATTCATGATCACTATAAAATTTGGCACAGCTTAAACAGTTTTAGAAAGAAGTAAGTGTAGAAATGGCAGAGTCCAGATGTGCAAACCTGATATAAGGAGAGATCTGTGCACACAGACTCAAGGCTATCATGGCTTCCAAAGGTGCTTTACTAAATACTGACTTGAAGGGGATTAGTACTTAAATGATCAGTTATTTTGTAGTTTATATTTAAAATCAATTTAGATCACTTACCAGAGATCTAGTACATCCACTAAATAACTTATTTAAAGATGGTGAATACTTCTGTGATTAATAATTTTATGTTTTAAATTTAATTAATTTATATCACTTTGCAGAGATCTGTTTTCACTTTGACATGTGACTCTTTCTCTGTTGATCAGAGTCAAAAAAGGCAAATTAAATCCACTGTGTTTCAACATTATATAATTAAAATGTGAAAACTTCCAAGGGAGGTTTACTTTTTATAGGCACGGTACACACTGATTAGCCATGTGTAAAGTAGCAGCGCTAATAAGAGTTTTAAAATATAATATTAGAGCAATTCAGAGCTCAATATGTAGCTAGTGTAACTCTCCAAGAATATGTTCGCAAACCATGCTTCCAACTAGAAACTACAGAGCACAGTTTTAAAGTAATCAAGCCAAGATGAACAAATAGTTATCGAAGCAAAAATATAATTACATGATGTATCTCTAAGATAGACCAGTGCTGTTTTTGACATTTTAGGCATGGCTTGTGTTTGAACCCTAAGCCCAGTTGGCAACTTCTGTGAGACGCATGTCCATATGACACAGAATCATTGAGTCTACAGTTAGCAGCACATCTGCCCTTGTGATGCAGGGATTGGGAGGATTTCTCTCTGACACAGTGAGGTATAACAAAGCTTGAAAATGGCTTGTAGGCTTTAAATGGGATTTATCAGAGATTATGGAGAGTGATGAACTCTTGAAAGCCTCTCGTAAACATCACACAAGAGAAAAGAGCACAAACACACGTAAGACAAGTAAGAAATGTCAGAGGGCAGAGAGTTGACTTGAATTTTGCTCCTCATTGGCCACTCTGTCATGGGGTGGCGATGTTGCTGAGCCTTCTGAGCCTCAGTGTGAGAATCTTTGTGCCCCCAATCCCCAGATTAAATACGTTATTCGCAGGTAAACAAGTTATGGAAGACTTGTTTTTTCATGTAACATTTGCCCTACACATATACATGTTCTGTATTTGCACATTTGTTCATATCTGTTTATTGGGGCCGGCACTATCAATTTTGAGACTTCTGTGAAAGCAGGCCGGATACCCACCTGTAAAAAACACAGGAGAAGAGAGCAAATTTTGCATTTTGATGGTAGGAGTACATTTTTTTATATATCTGACAGTGGTACAATTTTTAGCATTGGTTTTTCAGTGAATAAAATATTCAGATCTTTGATTATCCTTCCAATCCCCCACCACAATGTATGTTTGGACTTTCTTCTGACTTTACTCCAGTTTCCAGTCAGCGTTTTCGTAAGAGTACTTAATAATGGACTGCCATCACATCCGGAGTTTGGTTCCTGCCTATCACCCAGGACAGCCAAGCACATGCTTACCTATATAATGGATGGAGTTAGTTCATATATGACTTAACCAGTTACTGGCAGGAATCAGCCTCTTAATTAGAAAGGTAGCATTATTTGTGCATTGATTATATCAAATAAAGGCATTATATTGCTGTATTTTTCAGCACACACAATTACTGCCTACAGCCCAGAACTGCTATGAGTAGGTTAGGAAATGAATGGATATAAATTAACAAAGTACAGTATGTGTTTTTTTGTTTTTTTAATCCAGAAAAACAGAATGGAAAAAAGGTCAGAGATTGTGGCATAAAACATTTCTACAGCACTGCCTCTGTCAGGCAGCACATTATTGGCTGTGAGAAAAAAGGGTTGAGCTTGCAATATTTTGGAAATGCCAAGCTTTGCTAGAGAGTCGTACTTGTGTCATTTTCATGCCTTGTAATAACTAGTTGTGTAATCTGACATACCCAGGCAACAATACCAGCAACTACATTTGTCAAGTTTGAGACCCACTCTATGTAGAAGTCCTGTGATGTGCCACTGGCTTTATTCAATCGTCACTCTGAAAGGCTGCTGTGGCTTCATATTTTCATTTTAACTGATTTCTTAATTAAAATACACATGGTACTTTTCATGGAAGGTGTCACTTATCTCCATGGCTTGTTAGTGTATTCATTATTCCATGAGAGAGATTTCCAGTATTGTGGAGTTTCGTTTCTTGATATTCACATAAAAATGTTTTGTATACTGCAGCCATAATACATTTCTTTCCTCGTCTTCTTTTCCTCTCTCTATTATTTCTTTCCAAACACAGTATATTATTGAAGAAATTGTTTGTGGTAAACAAAGGTGCTTGCACAACTCTTGGTTTTGTTGTTATTTCAACAAAATTAATAAATTATGATTAAGGAGCAAAAGGAGTAATCAAGGGTCCCAAATTGTAACAAGCAAGAGTACTCAAATTACAACAAAAGGAATAGTGTATGCCATTAAAGATAGTTATTTAGTTTAAATTTAAGTAATTGGTAAGAATTAAATCCTGAAATTAGTGTAACCTTCCTGGTGCTGAGTGTGACACTCCACTTAAGTTTCAGAAAAGCGAAACAAGTATGCTTTAATATGGTTAGCATAGATGGGCAGTGGCATCATCCCCTTACAATTGAACTCTGAGGCATCTTGTAAGACTTCTGTTATAAATCGTGGTTGTAGGGTCTGTGTAGCTTTGGGTAAGAATGTTCTTGCCTGAGGGTGACATGGTGGTACATTGATTTGTGGTGCTGCCACACTGATCCGACATCCTGAGTTTGAATTCTATGCCGTGTCAGTTTCTGTAGGAATTTAGCTCATTCTCATTTTGTGATTTTCATTGGGGACTTTGGTATTCCTTCTAATTCCAACCATTTACATGTTAGGTTAATTAGTGATTGTAAAATTGATCCTTGTTGGTGTGTACTTTTGTTGGAGTTCGTGATGCTGCCAGACTCTGCCCTCTGTGACCTTATATTAGATTAGGCTGCTTTGACAGTGTTCTTGTCTTATGTGGAGTTTATATTTTATACCGAATTATGGGACAATTAAGCGTTTGTCTGTATTTGTAAGCCAGAGATGCAAAACCTGAATACGTTCTGTTTGTACAATTGAAAACATGAAGTGTTTAGGTGCTTGATGTTTCTGTTTTAGTAGGTGTAGACTGCAAAGTGGATTTGGAAATTGTTTCCCAATTCTTGGTTTTATGACATAAATGCTGTCCCTGTTTTATCATTAGGGTCAATTGGGTTTCCAGTTTCCTGTCACCATCCAAAGACATACTGTCAAACTGACTGATGCTTTTGAATAGGCTTGGTATTACTGACTGGAATTTTGTGCATGAATGTGCTGTGATGAAATAGTGGCACTCCATGATACCTTGTTGTTCTCTTTGACCAAATATGAGATGAAGAAGGCAAATTAGTAATTATTTCAGCTTCTTTATTGCAAATGTAAATGTGGTTTGCATAATTGCACAGTACCCCACCTGGAGTCTCCTTTCAGAGTTTAATCTTTTCATGCTCCTTATAAAATGTGCCTGTATATAATAAATATAAGATAATGAAGTCTGTGTTTTTGAATTTATCACATTTAAAAACATTAAGCAGCCAATCATTTCCCCCCCTTAATGACTTCGTTAAAAATAGAATGCTATAAAATTGTCTCATCTTTCTGCTGCTATTTGCAGGGTAAGTGTG
This sequence comes from Polypterus bichir lapradei, assembly GCA_026402145.1. NCBI lineage: Eukaryota > Metazoa > Chordata > Cladistia > Polypteriformes > Polypteridae > Polypterus > Polypterus bichir. The sequence goes on from JANRMT010062844.1 coordinate 6,106,471, forward strand.
TTGAGTTAAAAAATAAAATCTGGTCAGAGATACCAATGCCAATTACAAAGTCATTCTCCATAACAAAATGAAAATACAATTACTACTTCTTTAAAAAAAAAAAAAAGGGTGAAATTTGAGTCACATCATGCGGTGTAGATGGTAATTACTCACATGTGCAAAAGTGATTCTGTTATGGTTGTGGTTTCTTTAGCCTTTAAGTTGCTGGCATATGCAATGCTATACTTTTAAGTTTGTTTTTTTTTTTTTGTATTGATGTAAGTTCATTTTCTAACTTTTTTTTTTTGTTGGTGGTGTTTTTACATTAACTTTTGCTACCGTTTTATTTTTCTTTGTTTACTTGACACATGACTGCCATCATCACCTCCAATTTACTTCATTAGTTGTGATGATCTAGATTGTGATAATGCTCTAAACAAGTACTAAGATTTCATTTCAGGCTCTGACTTTGTTAAAAGACTTTATTTATTGGTTTCATCGCTAAAATTTTGATGCTTAGTTTACTACTATTCTGGCTTTGACCTTTGGCCCATCTCATTACATTTTATTCCAATCCTTTGTTTACCATCTCCTGGTGTGTTCATTTTCACAATAATCCTTAGGTTCTTGCATGTGGCTTTAACAGATAACCAGGTTTTAATGCAGCATATTTTAGCCATCAAGTTTGAAGAGTGCTGAGACCTGACCTTATAGCTATTTTGCTCACTCCACTGTCATCCCTATTTCCTTTTTTTTTTAGTTTGTTTAGTCTCCTCTATTCTACAACATGGCAGGGCATAGAGGGCATTGGATTTGTACTTCTTGTATACTGTCTACTTCAGTTTTAAAAGGGGTCTGATAGAAGAAGAGTTTGAATTTTATATACATTATCTCTTTTTTTTCTATTTTGTTACAGTTATGTAGATTTGCTTCCGGTAGTGTTTAAAAATGATTGTACAAAGGAAAAAAATATTAAATCAATTTTTAATTGCCACTCATTTGCTCTGAATTCAGAATTAGAGCCCTGCAAATGAGGAGGTAACATTCAGGTTCTGTACTGACAGATCTGAGTTTTTTTTTTTTTTATCAAGACTGTATCTAAAATTAAACCCAGGAATGATTTTATTGTCCACATATATTTAAAATGGTACCTGCGCCATCATCCATCCATCCATCCATTATCCAACCCGCTATATCCCAACTACAGGGTCACAGGGGGTCTGCTAGAGCCAATCCCAGACAACACAGGGCGCAAGGCAGGAAACATACCCTGGGCAGGGCGCCAGCCCACCACAGGGCGCACACACACACACACACACACACACACACCCCAAGCACACACTAGGGACAATTTAGAATCGCCAATGCACCTAGCCTGCATGTCTTTGGACTGTGGGAGGAAACCGAAGTACTTGGAGGAAACTCACGCAGACACGGGGAGAACATGCAAACTCCACGCAGGGAGGACCCAGAAAGCGAAGGTTTGCTAACTGCGAAGCAGCAGCGCTACTCACTACGCCACCATGCCACCTCTGCACTATCATTTCATTGTAAAATTATAAAAAGTCCCATTGTTTCCTCTTAAAAATAGTCCTGATGAAAGTAGAATGTGTTTCACAATACAAGTTCTGTCTAGAAACTCTCTGCACTATACTTATGCACAGAATATCATCATGACTGCAAATCAGGCCCCAGACTATGATGGGCTTTGTAAGAAGGAGTGTTTCGAGCCAGTCATGACTGAGCCTTTGATAGTAAACTACACCGCATGGTACTACAAATTGTTTGTATAGGTATTCTGATACCAAGGCAGTACTTTCTCAGGAGTCACTTTCAGATCAGAAATAAATTATATTTACTTGGGTATCTGGTGTTTTTACCTAAATTGACTTAAAAATCACAAGGTTTTCCATTTTTTCCATCAGGTTACTGATCACTGCGGGGTTTTCTGCCTACACCAGCAAAACAGTAAAACTTAAATGCTTCTGTCGGTCAACTGACACTCGAAGGCGCTGGCAAAAATGTTTGTACATGTTGCTAAAGGATTTACTGTAGTTAAGTGCTTTTTATGTCGGAGCAGTTGTGACAGACTTTGCTTAAGTATTGATAATCTGCACCATTTTAGAATAAGGCCTGTTACTTTATTCTTTTTTGTAGATCAAAGAAGGTAAGTGTGTGTAGTAGTTGTAAAAAAAAAATTAAATGCACAATAGTAAGATTTGAAATGGATCTGAAAAGAACGATTGACTTCCAATCTAGGTTTTTTGAAACAAGAGAACAAAAGGTTGATCCCATTTAATATTTGGCTGAAAACAATGCAAAAAATACAGAATGTCAAAAGAGAATACTTTAGCAATGATTTGATAGGCTCTCCAATATGGCCAGTATAGTTTTTTCGCAGACTTTGGTTCCTGTCAGAAGCTAGGTATTGAATGATGAGGACTGGAGATGTCACATAGATTATCAAGTGGAACTACACTTTTTCACAGGGAAAGTGATATCAGAAGTCCTTACACTCTAAAACAAGTCTAGATCCAGTTAATGATAGTGTCACATCTCAGTCCTGGTATTTACCAAAACAGCTAAACCTGTGTGACACTACCAAGACTCGTATGTGACAGTTTGTATATTATACTCTGTGGATCCTCACTGACTAACAAAGAGAGAATTCCACAGAGGAGGGTAATAAGCACATAGCAGCAGGTTCTCTTGGAGCACTTAGTAGCAAAGAACATTCTAGGTGGTATAATTGTGTAATTATATCACAATCCTGAATAATACTTAGTAGGGAGAGTTTTTTTATCATCATGCTTTTTTTGTTTATTTTGTGCTTCATGATAGATATCAGTTTGATCAAAGTGTGTAGGCTGTAGCAAGCATTGCTTTGTACATATTATGCTTCCTCTGCATATTGTCGGGAAGGTAAGACCACCATCAACTCTTTTATCCATTTTATTAGCTTAAAGTCTCTGGTTTAGGGGTGCATGGAGGCAGTGTCTGTCTTATTATAACATAACATAATATTATCAAATCCACTTAATCCAGTTCAGGGTCATAAGGGTCAGAGCCAGTTCTGGAAGCATTGAGTGCAACGCAAAAACTAACATTGGACAGCCCATCACATAGTCCATTCACTTAGCCTTCTGGCTCATTTCAAAACACTATTTTAACTCGGCTGGTTTATCAGGAGAAAAACCCCATATAACTATAGGGAGAATGTGCAAATTCTACACAGAAAATGAGCTGGTGTGGGTTCAAACCTAGGATGCTGAGTCTGCTTACCATGTGCCCCACCGCCTCAATCCCGTCTTTTGCTGCTTACATATTTCTGTTTTAGTTTTTAAGTACTTCTCTGCACAATCTCTGTTTTCTGCAGATTCTTTGATATTCACTTACTTGTTACGGATAAAAGTTTCACATTTGTATTAAATAGATATTAAGTGTGAGTGTGGTTGCATCAATTTTTTTTAATTGAAAAAGCTTAAATCTTGGCTGCTTGTTGACTTACCACACTACAGAGAATGTAATTTTTAATTCTAATTCCTAATAAAGGAAGCAGAAATCCAACTATCTCCTCATCCATTTTCTAAACCACCTTTCCTGGTAAGGGAGGGACACAGGGCAGACCTGATTTTTCCATTAAACAACAAATAGATTTTCTTTGACCCTGGGGGATTCTGAAGCTCTCCCTAGGCCAGTTGTGGGATTTAATTCCTCCAAGTTTAAGGTCATGGTTCTCTGTCCATGTGAAAGAGGAGTCTTCTTTCTACATGTACTTATTGCATGGCTAAGAGAATACCCAACAAGACCTCCCGTGAGAAAACCCCAGGGCTGATGAAGTCGACTTTAATAGAAAGCAAAAAAAAAAAAAAAAGAAAGAAAGCACCTATATTAAAACATTTTAAAATGCAGGAATATGTAATATTACTAGTGTGACTCAATCAGCATTAACAGGCTAGAGAGAGAACTGCAACCACAAGCATTTTAATTGGTTTGTGTCAAATATAATATTTGCATCTTAAGCAATTGGGGGAAGGGGGCAGCTTTGCGTTTCTGTCTTTATTTTTCCCACCAATAGGTGGTAGCAGTGTTCCAGGCTTAGTAGCTGAGGGAAACGGGGGAGAGTAGGTACTGAGGGGGCAGGGGCGGCAGAGCAGCACAGATCCCTTAGCCAAAGTCTGAATACAGAGGCAGCAACGGCGGCAGTCACATGTTCACTCATAGTGTAATTATGGGCTGCTTTGTTATAAACATTTTCAGTTTGTTCTTTTTTTTCCACAGCACTCATCTCATTTGCAACTTTTTGTAGTGGACATTTCAAAATAAATACATTAACAAAACAAATGCCTCCTCCATGTGTGAGTTTTATTTGTTATTATTGTTTTCCACCATGACCTTTTAAAAATTGCTGACCGGTGATGTTAAAAATATCTCTGTGGTTTAAGTATTTGTGGAGCAACAATTCTTTTTGGTGATTCATTGCTTGTTTTGCTTTTACAGAATCAAACGCCTTATAAATATTAGTATTTGAGTATTGCTGGCGTAGTGCAAACAATGTATTAAACGTTAGGGGTGTGGAAGGGTTATCTTCTCAATCTTTCCAAAAAACACAGCAGTAGTTGGCTCTGGAGTGAATTTGAACAGCTCATTGGGAAAAGCATTTTTTTCTTTTTGGTTGTTTATACTCCTTGCTCCTAGTTCTGACCTTGTCAAATTTAAAGGGGGTCACTTGGGGTCAGCAGCTGTTACCGATGGCTCTTGGGGAGTGCGCCTGTTTTTTTCACAAACAGGAGCTTCAGTTGTATTTTTTTTATACTTATAGCCATCCAGTTTTTTCTTTAATAAAAAGCTTTTGCTAATTTCTTTTTTAATTGAATAAGTTGCTTGAGTGAATTAAAGCTGCAGGCTTTATGTTAATGGTGCGTGGTGTTGAGCCTCCAGGAGAGCCTCCACAAGGCTGATCGGGTGTACCTGAGTCACGTTATCCAGCATTTCTGGCTGGCAGATGCGGATCACTTTCCCCTGTGATGGGCTCAGATTGTTTTCTGCTTAATCCCATCGGCACAGAAGGGCAGAGGTTGAGCCAACGAAAGTGGGTGGGAAGGCTCACTCTTGCACTGAACATCTGCCATGCTGACAGGCAAACAAAGGTGAATAGTGGTCAGGGCAGCAGGTGGCAGGCAACTCGATTCCTTTGTCCCGCACCTGCTTTAAGCTCAGGTAAGTGTAAGCAGCTGGCGTCTGGAACATGCGAGGTGTGGCTGGAATGAGCCCAGGTATGCGACTCTTTTCTTCTCTGAGTCTTTTCTGTCCGAACAAGGCTCATAAAGACTGTTCAGGTGGCAGTGGCCCTCATGTGTCACATGCATAGTCACCCTGCTGAAGTGGTTCTTGGAGTTGAAGAGAAAATGCAGGGCAAGATTTCAGTATTATCTATAAGCTGCTTGAATCACCACAACTTTCATTTTAGGGAATTATTTGGTGAATTTTAGTCTTTTATCTGATAGTGCATACTATGGCAATGAGATCACTTTTCTGTGAATGTCTTTTAAGGTTTGAAAAGTACCTTTCAAGCAAAACCTTCCTGAATGAACTTGTCTCTTTATTTGTGGTTAGCCACAATTACCCAACATAAAGTTCGCCAACCCCCTTGGCTCATCACCCTTGTACCTATTCTGGTCATTCTTCTTCATATTTCATATTTTGCAAAGCATGAACTATCAGACATGAAGCATTTTTAGTTGCTAGTTTGGACATGAAGAGACACTATGGTTGTGTAAGAGTTAACCCTGCCTACTCATGGATTCTGTGACCTTGATTCTAACCCTGTGCCCAGGCCCTGTCAGTGTCTTCCCTTTTCTGCACAGTTTTCTCTGGGTATTCCCATTTTCCTGTCATGTCCACAAAGAGGTACATATAACATAGAATGACAACTATAGTTTGGACTTATGTGTGAGTGGGCCTTTTGGTGGAATAGCTCTTGATTTAGGGTTGTTTCTTGCTGCTGGTTTAGGCACTCTTATCACTCTGAACTAGATCAAGTGTAGTATCAGAATATTATGATTACGCTAAGTTGGGCCTGAATTAGTATGTGGGTGTAGGATGAGCTGTTGATAACATTGAAACCTATACTTTCAAGTGGCTACTGCCCACCATAGTTGGGCACGACTGTTGATATTTACTGTTTGGATGAAGCATCCAGTTATTCTGGAGCAGAAAACACTAGCATCCCAACCATAGATTTAGCGAAGGTAAAAAAATCACAGCGCTTGAGCAAAGCTACCAGCCAAGCACCCTCTTTTTATCTCTCTCTCTCTCATCATGTGACGTGACATGGTTAGTGTTGCACAGCAACAGACACAGATAGGGTGTATGAGGCAAGTAGCAGGCAAAGGAAGGGCTATGGACGAGATCTAAACTAGCCCCACCACATGTTCCAAGCTTTTGCAGAATTTAGTTGTTTTTATTTTTTTTGTAAATCTGTCTTTAAACTAGCATAATGATAGCAAATGGAGACATTCAACTATATTTGTTGGGCTAAAATGATTTATCAGAGCGACTCAAAAATCATAGTTTCACTGTAAATCTGATATCCAAAATTCTGCAGTTTGGTCTGATTAACAGATTAAGTAGCTTGTTTTGGGTCATATCATATAATAAATACCTCTGGCATTAGACAAGACTATCTACACGTAAACTTTATGGTGTGTAGTGCCTTTCCAGAAAGAACCTATCTCCATTTTGGAGCATTTGTATGTTAAGCGCCTTGCCCAGGGCCTTATAATGAGTTGTTGATAGGAATTTAGCCAGCATCCTTGTGCTTTACTCTTCACTGTTTAAAAAAACTAGATGACATTGTCACAGATATGTAAGGCTTTATATTGCTTAGTACAGTGAACATTAACAAGATGCTGCAAATATATTACTTATGCTACATCACGGGTTGCATACGCAGGGGAGGAAAGCAAATCAATCAATCAGTCAGTGTTTATTTTATAAATCCCCTTTCACTGAGATTACCATCACAAGGTCCTTTTCAAAGTTGATAAGCGTAAAACACAATTTATCTGGCAGTGTGGTCTAGTGTTTAAGGAGTTTGACAATATTTGAATGCAAAGTTCAGTCATTGGCACCGACTCCCTGTGTGTCACTTGCAGATCACTCATCCTGCTTGTTCTGCAATTTAAAGAAATTCACATATGAATAACTTTATAAGACCTCTGTACTTAGGAGGCACTTTAGAATGGTGTTCATCATCTCTATATAAAATAGTGGGTTTAAGAGAAAACAATTTGCATAATTGTAAGGATTTCAAATACAAAGTAGCTGACATCAAAATACTGAGGTATTTTAAAGACCTGCTGTTATTTCAGCATCAAATCAGAATATCAAAAACTTGAAACTTAGGGAAAAAAACAACCAGAAAATCATCTAAATGACAACAGGACTCACTAAAGAGTAAAACCAAATAGACCGCAGAACAATATAGAGTTGATATTCCTGCAAAAGGCAGTTTTAGATCAGCTTTGGAACCGTTCTGGTACTGGTGCGGATATCTGAAAGCTGGTACTGATACCAAAGTCAGCATTTTAGTACCAATCCAACACTAGTTCACACACCAAAAAGTCAGCATGGACTAATAAATGGTCAAAATGTGCCATAACATTAAGCCAGTTTTCATGCCATGTTCTTGTTTTATAAATCTCAACCTTTGCATAAGAAATGGCTTATTCACGTTTTTGAGCATAAACACGTTTTATACATGAGTCCTTTGATGATGATTAAAACTGGTGACTTCTGATTTTCATTACATTCTATTCTTATTGTTATATGAGCAAAAAGCATTATGGAACATGTAAGAATTTTGCTGGCATGTTTCTGTATGATAGATATTAAAGTGATCTGGTTCAACTGGAAGTACCTATTTTTAGCTGGAAAAAAACAAATTTATTGAACAGTGTACTACCTACCATGCATCAATCCTAACAGTACATTCTAATACATTATTTCAGAACATTTTTGTGAAGTATGCTCACTTTTTAACAGTTGAAATTAAAGACCTGCAGTGTCACCACTGAGAGATTCTAAAACCGAGACAGATCTGCACATCTACTGACAGTTTACGCCAAAAGTTTTATTTCACTGCACAGGGCATTTGTTTTATTACACTGTGATTGTTCCTCCATTCTCTTTGCTCAGTTTCTTCGTTCACTGATGTGTGTTTCACTTTGGGGCATGTTTCTAAAAAGCACACAAATCGAAATAACACCACCATTATTGACTATGACTATTACCCGTCAACTTTAAGGCACTGTAATTTCCCTCTTTAAAAAGCTGGCCTGTTTCACGAAGGCCAAGTATAGTGCTTAGGGAGAATGAAAGCATAGGAAAAAGTAACATGTTTGAGGAAATGATTTAGTAAGTCCCTACAAGCAAATCTCTTAAAGACTGATTGTGTTCCAGAAAAGGTACTTCTGGTCTCATTTTTTTGAAGCAGTTGAGTTCAATTCATTTTATTTGTATTGTGTGTTTCATTATAACAGTAAATTGTTAAACCTTGTAACATAAATAGGAACACAAAAAGTAAAGACACAGTAGAGCAGAGAAAATTTCAATTTGATTAACAAAAACAAATCATGGCAATATAATGTCCACTTTAAATGAGGTCTGGCTAATTGGCAGTAGAGGAGAGAAAAGCAAAAAAAAAATCAATCTAGCCAGAATTCCTGGAGAAAATAATCCTCCACGGGAAATCCACAATTGATTCTAACTGACAAAGGCATACTTCACGTAATGTAAGTGACCGGTAGTATGCTTAGGAATGGGGGGTCTGGGAAAAGACTCAGCCTGATGGAAGAAGCCCCACTTACAGCATAGAAGTTGAAACCATTTGCAGGGAATTTGGGAGGTTTGTCTGTTGCTTTCCACAATGCATAGCTTCTTTGAGTGGTTGCTTGTTCAGGTCTCAGAAGCAAGGCTTGATCTTTGGCTACCAGACAGTGAATTCCCAGACTGACAGATAAATTAGACCACTTTTTTTTTTTTTTTTTTATAAACTTTCTCTGTTTAGTGAAATTAGCTGTTTTAAAAGTATCTTGAAACCTGTGCGTTGCATTTACCTGGGAAAATGAATGTCATAAGCCAGAACAACAGATACAAAGTTGTAGTCTGTTTTTTTATGCCCTCAAGGTCATTGCCGAGGACATGAAGGTGCCATTTCATTTGAGTGTAGGATATATGTCTATCTTCCCTGGTGACTTTTGCAGCCATGCCTTACTCAAAATCTGTTTTTCCTCATGACTTCAAAAAGCACATTCCTTCTCTGACATTTGCACATTTCTTGGTGTTACTTCCTCCAAAGGCAGTATTTTCTGATTTTACATATTATACATAGTACCATTGGTTCTTAAAAGATCACTAAGAGAAGTTAACTGTGGCAAACATTTCATAGTGAGCATCACTTCCCCCAAGATAAATTTTGTGTGTTTAGCCCTAACAACAGCAGTTAATTCTTTAAATTGAGAAGCCCTGCTGACACACATCATTGTTCTTTATGGGGAATGTGGCAGGAGCATGTTTACGGCTAGGGTTGAACAATGCCACTCAGCAGCCTGCCAGCAGGTAATTCTCACAATGGGCGGTGGGGCTGCATTCACTGTGGCAGCAAGCTTGGCTGTCTGTTTTGGTGTCCTTCTCTTGGGTGTGCTGTCTGGATTAGGAGGAATGGCAGGGTGCTTGAGAGAACTATATTTCAGAGCACTGATGGATGTTCTTAGTTGAATCCTTCCTTCTTTCTTTCTTTCTTTCTTTCTTTCTTTCTTTCTTTCTTTCTTTCTTTCTTTCT
>JANRMT010062844.1:6116303-6162218 GCA_026402145.1 Polypterus bichir lapradei
TCTTTCTTTCTTTCTTTCTTTCTTTCTTTCTTTCTTTCTTTCTTTCTCTTTTTCTTTCTGCAGCTGCATGGGCTTACCTCTGTAGACAGGGCTGCACTCAAATGGCTGGGTACGCTTTCATCTTTCAGTGCTTTTGCACCAGCACTTGCCTTTCATCTTCTCAAAGTGTTTATTTTTAGTGAGGAGCTCATCTACAGAGAGGTACACAGAGTGATTCTGAGACAATGTAAAGCCAGATTTGGAGAGACCTCAAAGTAACACAAAAGTGTGTTTTCTGTCTCTCTTACCCTAAATCAATACTCCATTGCGCCTTTTCAGCAGTGCAGACTCCCTTCTCATACAGCGTTAAACAGGACTAATTTCATGCTATGAGTGTTTCCCAGCCATCTGATTTGGTTGTCTACTGTGCATTTCACAGTGAAAACTACAACAAAAAGCTTTCTAAAACCATTTACTGTATTCTTTATACTAAATTTCATAGAAACACTAACGCAACCAATTTTTCATTCAGTATGCAGTACCGTTTTCAGGGTTGCCTTAAGGCAGAAAGAGGCCTGGATGTGATGCTACTTTATTGCAGAGCACACTCATGAACACAAACCCAAAATCACTCACGCCTGGCTACACTGAGTTTCCAAATTGTCTGATGTATTGATCTTTGCATTCGCTTTAAAAATGGATAGGTAACAACATTTTGATGAGCATTGTAACAAACAACTTTAGCAAGTAGGGAAAGAGAATAATAGTTGTGAAGGATTGAGATGCCAGTCTGGTACCCTGCTGAATGGCAGGTGTAAATGATCAAAATAAAAGACAGTTCAAAAGACAAAAGGTGTCTAGACCAATGGTCCTGTGAATGGGTTACTTCTGGACTGGATGTTCTGTTCTCTCAAAAAACAAGTGAACATCGACCCCCCCCCCCCCCCCCCAAGGCTGCTTATAACTGGAAAAGTCAAGAAGGGGCTGTGATTACCATGAATTGGTTAGAAGTGATGTCAATGGTCTGTTGGATTTTTCTGGCTTCACTCAAAAGAGAAACCGCGAAAGGCAGTTAATTGACTATGTCCCCTTATATTATGCTTTCCCTTGCTTATCTCATCATTTACAAAGAGATACTTCCTAGACTTGCATGTGTAATACAAGCCTTTTATTCTATTGCTTCTACATTTTATACAAATGTTATTTGTTTTTATGAGAGGGATGTTCCCAGGACACACACCAAAAATGCAGCATTTTATTTTTGATATAATCACTATGAACACTGATACAGTTTTGTTCACACATCTCTTCTATTCCATATCTTCATCATTTTCATAATTAATTCCATGTACTGTAGTTAGTCCTTCAGATTGGAGATCAGGTGGTAGTTCCATAGAGCCAGGACTGGAGAATAAGGTGGTTGTAAGGTCTGTTTAAACATTCAGTTTCATAGTTCCGCCTTTGTAATCTGTTCAGTGTAAGCATGGACGTTGTTATAAAGCAGAAGGGTGATGTTTAACAACTTTCTTTGCCACTTTTCCCAGTACACTGCTGCAAACCAGAATAATATTGACTTTATAGACAACTCCCTCAACATCATAAATTGTGAACGTGTTCCTGTTTTCCTTGCACCATGAAATTGTATGGTGTTAAAGAATCAACTTTCTTCCATTATTTTGATTGTTGTTTGGACTTTGGTTCATAGTGTATATCCCAGTTTCATTCTCCATTATGAAACCCCATTTAAGTTTCTCCTAGTCTGAATTTTTGGCTCAAGATTTTCCTTGGAATTTTGATAATAGTTAACATTCTAGGCAAAGACCATTGTCATGTTTACTTTTTCACCAAGGAATGAATTCCACTGTCCCATCAGTAATTCCTAAATTGTGTGCTATCTGACGCATCCTTACTCCCTCTATTCTCATTTGCACCATGCTGCATTTTTTTCAGGTTTCTGTGGCAAAGGCCAACCTAACCTTAGGTCATTTTCAGGAGTCTTATTTTGTGCAATATTCCTAGTACACACTCATTAGACTGGAATGAAATACCAACCCCACATTGTTGAGTAGTATTAGGATTTCAATGATTGCATGATAGTTGATTTTTGTGTTTTCCAACATCCATGTTTGACTTGGTTCTGAAAGAAGAAACGTACGTTATGAACCTCAAAATCTAGAAACTTCAAATTTATGTTTTTAGTACAAAGTAGCTAAACTTTGGTCACTTAGAAAATCACCTCTATGAAAGTACCACGTTCAAGTACAGGCTCAAGACATTTTCATCACTCTTCATGTTACACCAGTCACAGTCAGTACTACTGCATTTTCCCTTATATACCTCCACCCACGCATTTTTCCACCCTCTTAAGTGTTTTAAGATTGTGGGAGACTGAACACACACTCACACAGGCCAACTTAGAGACTTTATTTCGCTCCTTTCACAGTTAATGCCTATCAGAGGTCCTGTCTTTCTGAAGTGGGTACTTTGACAAACTCCTTTACAGAGCCTTCCAGTCTATATAGCACCTTTAGTGGTAAGGATTTACACAAACATGTCTCTGTGTTGCATTTTTCACTGACATGATACTCTTTACTACTTTACCTTCTCCAGAGAGTAATGTGAGATCAGTAGAGTAGTGGGGGCTTTCCTGAAGATTTAAAAGCAGACAGCCAACCTGTGTGACCAAACCTTCTAAGAGGGTTGCTTTCAAACAGACCCTTATTTCTGTAGGTGTTCCTAATTTACATAAGCTCTGAGCGGCCTACAGGACCTCAGAAGGACGCGCTGAAGGGAGAATAAGTTTCAGTGTACACCTTCCTGTTAGCTCAAAACTTTTTTTTTTTTTTTTTTTTTTTTAAATTTTAATCATTCTGATTTGTTTCTAAAATGAAATACAAATTCACTCGAGAACAAGCAGAATGGTGGATCTTTTTATGCATTCGCCAGCCTCATTGCTAGCAGCAGAAGAGCAAGTGTGTAAGCCAGCTTATTTTCTGGGGTGGGATTGGTCTCCTGTGCTTAAATTTCAAAAGATGTGCTTCTGCAAACAGCCTGCTGCTGCTGCGGGGCGAAACAGATACGAATGGGGCTGGTTTCCAATTTCAGCAAAGCTGCAGTGACGCAGCATGAAGAGAAGCATCTGGTACTACCCACACAGCGGCTGCCTTGTTCCATTCCAAGTCCTCATGCACCTGTGAACTCTTGAACTGCTTGGGCAGATTCTGGTGTCCTCTCTTTAACTCACCTCAGTAAGTTTGCCTAACTGATCAATCAATCTGTGTATCATATAGTGCTTTGTTGATCATGTGCAGGCCCTGAGTGTTTCATATTACATTGTAAGTTTCTGAAATTCTTATGTTTTGAATGTAGGCCTATGAGTTTCACACTGTAAACTAACAGTGGAAATTGTGTGTCCTTCCAGCTCCTTATGCCCTAGGCCTCTCGGTTCAGCAGTGTGGCTACAAGTGTTTGGTGCCAATACCTGCCTTCTTACTGTGCTTCTCTTGGCAAGCAAACTTCATTTGATAGTAAATGCTATTTCAAGGCCTGTTTCAGGTTCAGTTTTTAACCTTCTTTTACCTGTATTTCTTCTTTTTGTGCAATGACAGGTTAAGTGTCTTAAATTTTTGACAATGCTATATGTGGTCTCATGTGCCCAGGGCTTCTTGGAAGCAATGAACAGGAAGCAGTTTGCATCAGAATGGCATTCTATTTCAGGGCACACTTACGTATCTGCCCCTTTTCACTCGCCCCAGGCCAGTGTAACATTACTTTTTAATTAATTGTAACACGGTCATCTTTAGCATTTGGGAGGAAGCAAGAGTAAATAGAGAAACCAACTCCAAATTGTTATCTACACTTATGTGAAGAAAAACTTTATAATTACTGAAAAAAACCAATTTTGGTGTTAATCTTATATATATATATATATATATATATATATATATATAAAAATATGTAGTTATAATTAATAAGGACAGATTTATGTGCCTAAAAATGCAGTGCCTGCCCTGAAGTGTCACAAAATATCTTGATGATTTTGTGCAGTTCACTGGAGTGCGTGGCCAAACAAAATCAATAAGTGCTTTCAAAATAGATGCTCCCCAGCTGTGAACAGACATGGCAGCATGCAAGAAAATGTTTTTTAGATATATGGGACCATATGATAGAAAGACTCATGGATCTGGGGTCAGCCAGAAGTCTTCAGATTCTAAATCTGCACATCTTGATGCAGTGTTAGCTTTGGCTACTGCATGCAGTTGAGATGGTCCAATTCAGTTTGCCTGGTAAGGACAAATAAGTGCCTCATCCTCTCATTTGTTTTACTAACTCCAGTATTCAAAAACAGGGTAATGGATTGCTAAAGACTATCTCGGCAGTGACAGGAACCCACCCTGCACAAGGTGCCAGCCAATTGCAGTGCACACTCAATCATGCTAGTGCAGTTTTGAGTTGTCTAACTGAAATGTCTTTAGGGTGTGAGAGGGTTCAAGTATGTGGCGCCTTGAGAAAACCCACATGCGCACAAAGTGGTTCACTCATGCACACTGCTGCTCACAGCTGGTCTGAGTCACCAGTAAAACCTGACCTGCATGTTTGGTGATGTGGGAGGGAATTAATGAACCTGGGAGAAAAAAAAAACGAGATTTGGAACAACATGCCAAATCTATGTAGATTGTGATCTGACTGGCTTTAAACCTAAAATTTTGAAGTCGTGAATAAGCAGTGTCAACTATTGCATATCTGTACATGCCAAGAATCATTAAACTGTTATAATTCAGGTCCTGGTTATCGCATGAAGCAAAAATATCTAGTAGTCATTGCTGTCCACTGTGCACTGTTGTATAATTATTCAATTAATTCATTTAATTTTATGTATAGTGCACTTCTCTTAACAAGCCCAGAGTGCTAAATGCTACCTAATACTTTTTTTGGCTAAAGTATATTCTTTGTGCCCAAGTCTCTACCTGTCCATAGTACATAGAAATGACATGCCGTTCTGTAAATAAATAAAACTACTGTGCCTCTCCTTATAATTGTGCAGAATAACAAATATATTTATTTTTGAATATTGAGTAGAGTGCCTAATTTTCCAGTATCACCTTTTTCTATTTGGTTTACAGTTTAATAACAAAGGATTGGTAAATAGGGAAACTTCACCTGTTTTGTTGCAAAAACTGCCTTTTGAGACAGAAGTATTTTTTTTTTTCCCCATTTACAATTACGACCTTTCCTCATCTGCATCATGCAATCTTTTTTTCAGAGGCGACAGCATGGTGTTCATTTGGGCCATGCTAAACAGTTTGATATTATACTAACTAAAAATCATATGGATTTTTTTTTTGTTTTTGAATAAATGTTCTTATTCGTGCCATAACACTTGCCAGTAAACAAAAGAAAACAAAACAGAAAAGCCCACTCAGGCACAGAGAGGATGTGCAAATTCCAAGCAAGAAAAGTTAGGGCAGAATTCAAACCTGATGTCTTACACAGATGAAGCGGTAATCCTAAACTTCATGCTGCCATTAAGAAAAGGTAACATTTATTATGATCCCATCTCAGTTTAGGTCATATAGTAAATTTACCTAGTAAATTTCACTTTTTTTTATTAAATTAAAAATGCAAAGGCTGCAATTGATTTTACAACAAAACTAAATAAATTTACATAAGATATTTATAAACATAACAAAGACTAGGAATGTCAATTTAAAAAGCGATTTTATTTTTAATTTAGCTGCATCTCTTAAGAAATTCCTTTGTATATATATACATATTCTCAATATAGACCACAAGTGTTTCAGTAGTAAAACAGTTGTTATAAGTGTGGCTCTCTACCCAAGCAAATTGGTACTGAAATGAAACAAAGGATATAGGCCTTTAGTGTAGACTTTCAGAATTTAATTTACACTGAATAGTGTAGGAATTACAGCATTTCTTACATGCGGTTGCCTCTTAAGGAGTCTGAAATATCTGGACACTGGGCTGCTTAGCTATTCTTTTGCCACTTGCATATCATTACATTGCCAAGTAGTTACCCCGATTAAAGGCCCACAGATTATTCCAAATGTGATACTTTCTTTTGTAATATGTTGCTGTTGTCGGTCAACTTGAGGACCAAAGAGGTGTTAGTGTCAGTATAACAGGCCATCATGAGGCTGAAAAATCTGACATGGTAAAAGCTTTACGTTTGACAAAATCAACTGGTTTTTTTTTACATTACTAGGCAGATAGAACATACTTGTGAGCATAGGAATGCTAAACGGCCTCTTAGACCAAGGAGAGGACTACTGCAGTGAATGACAGAAGAATATTTTCACATTTAAAGAAAAACATTTTTCAGCTATTGATCAAAAACACTCCCCAGGATGTAGGTGTAGTTGTGCCCAAGATGACAATAATGACGAGATTATTACAGTCAAAGGATTTACCACAAAATGCAAAAGACAAGTAAACCTTAAGAACAGAAATAGAAGGTTACAGTTTTCTTAAACATACATCAAAAATCCTGTAAAGTTTTTTTTAACATTATCTTATGGACAGATGAAATAATGATTCACCTACATCAGAGTGATGGAAGGAGAGGGGTTTGGGGAAAGACAGGGACAGCTCATGATCCTAAGAATACAAACATCATTCAGGAGCATGGTGGAAGTAGTGTTATGGCTTTGGCATATATGGGTGCCTCTGGAACTGGTTGTATTTATTGATGAAGTGACTGCTGATCAAAGCAACTGGATGGATTCTGAAATGTATAGAGACATCTGCTCAGATTCAACAGAATGTGTCAAAACTGATGGCACAGCGGTTTAGATAAGCAACAGGGCAAAGCTTGTTACCGAACGTTCTTCAAATCCAAGAAGTAGAATGTTTTTGAATGGCCAAGTCGACATAAACCCATTTCTTGAAGACGACTAAAGACAACAAGCACCTAAAATGAATGGGCACTGAAGATGTCTACAGTACAGCCCTGGCAGAACATTACCAGTGAAGAACTCCAGCGTCTTATGTCGTCTTTTGGTTCCAGACTTGAGGCAGTTATTAACTGCAAAAGATCTGCAACCAAATTTTAAACATAATTTTTATTTAAGGTAATGGTAAATTTGCTCAAATTCTTTTGGTGTTTACATAAAAGAAATGCTGCAATTCTTATAGCAGTCACCTTTATATGAGAGATCCATTCTAAGATTTTCTTTACAAATAAAGTCTTATTTTAAAAATGTGTCTGGTCTCTGCAGTAATTTCCTCTGTTTAATTGCCTCTAAAGATGTTTTCCTATCCTTATTCTGAATTCTTTCTTTCCATAGTTCATCTTGCCATTTCTTATGTGACACAAACTTTCATCACACATTTTACGTTTTTGTGAAGTCTGCTTTGGTAGCAGTTCACTCTTGATAGATCAACCATTGCAAAATAGTGTGTCCTAAATGAGATGTCCATTCCCATACTTTCATTTTCTCAGGCTCCTTTATCCAGCATAGTATTATAAAAAGAGAAAACAAAAATACTTTATGCAATTTTTTGAGTTAAAACTTTAAGGTAAATTTAAGTCTTCAACATAGACTAGCATCCATTTCACTTTATGGTTCTTTAGATTACTAAAACCACCATACTTGTGCATTTTTCTATTGTGCACTATATAAACTATGAATAGCTGAGCAGGCAATGTAAGTTAGGCCATAATTAATACTTCGAAAAGTTTTAGTTAATAATATTAATGAATATTTATGAAATTAGTAAGCATATAATATAAAAAAATTCAATTTACTAACCAGTAGAGATGGGGAAAAATGGACACAGTAGAATATTGCAATATTTTTTGTCATAACATGCCTTTGATACAACAAAGGACAAGTGTTGTCATTTCTTTCTACCTTTTAATTTTTTTCCTTCATGTACCAACTCAGGTTTATATGAGCCTTAGCCTATCTTGGCAGCACTGGGCACATGGCAGTGAACAGGGAGCCACTCCATTACAGGGCGTGTGTGTTTGTGCACACTGGATCAGTCTGTAATGCTAGGATGTTATATCATGTTAGCGTTATGGATGTAGTGAGAAGTCAAGCAAAATGACAACTTTTATAGGATAACTAAAAAGATTACAATATGCAAGCTTTCAAGGCAACTCAGGCCCCTTCAGGCAAGATCAAAGCCATACATTTTATTTGTATGTCCATAACAAAATTCATACCAAAAAATGCTTTTGAGGTTTTTGTACCAAATGCTCCAAACATTTAAATTGAATGTCAGGGTTCATTTTGGTTTTCACAAAAGTGGACATACTGTGTCTTGAGTCTGCAGTTGGTCTTATAAACAGGTTGCATGACAAGAGGCTTGCTGACTACTATGGGAAGTCTGCATCCTGTGAACATTTGTCCTCCTGCTTTTTAAGAGCAAGACATAATAAACTTTTCCTTTCATATCCTAAGCTCTTGCAGAGCTGCCTAACCTGATTATCCAAATCTCCCCAATTTGAGTACGAATCGCAGATCAAACAAAAACTTCTGTTGGTTTATGTGTAGCTGTGTACATTAAACTGATTCATATTGTGAAATATATAACTTGAAGCTTTAGTGAGATAACCTGGTTGGTGTAATTCATGGTAAGAGCACACTGCATTTGATCTAAATTGCATTGCTACTTTGTCATTGATGTTACATTGGATTTCAGAAGTTACAACACATGCTTTTTTCCTGAAACTATGTAAGCACACTTTTCTTTTAATGTTATTTTTAAAGGGAAGACCACAGTTTCCTATCAAAAGGCTTCCATTGTTAATGTGTATGAGAGGCAGCTGCTGCTGCTTTGTGGTCGAGTTGTGTTTGCTACTTAGTGTGAATCAGACAAGGAACAGATAGTGAATAGGCAGGGAGAGAGCTAATTTATCTCTCCCAATCTGAACTCAATCTTTAGGAAGCTCTAATGTACCAGGATCGAACTAAAGTGCACAGAGCTGCTGTTTATTTCCATAATGGATTGTAAATAATGGCATGAAGCAGCTTGAATCACAAGTCTTCATTTGTAATGGAAAAAACGAGAAGCAATCAACAAATATGAACATTCATAACATGCATGTTGTGTGCTTGAGTTCCCCCCCCCTCTCCTTCTTTAATATACAAGTTTGAAACCCAGTTGCATGCGGCTGTCACATTCTCACCTTACAAAATCAGTGTGATGTTGAGAGACAGCGTTATTTTGCAGTGTCAGACGCCTTATCATCTAGTTCTGTCTTAAACAGAATAATAGTAAAGTGTGTCTGTGTTTTAATCTGCTCCTCTTCTTTGACTAAATAAGAACAGGTTACCCTTTCTGTGTGTGTGTGATGAAAAACCCTATTACACAAAAATTAAACAAAAGGCAGCTGATCGTACAGTACTTTATGGGACATTCCTCTGTTACTGGTCCAGAAAAAAAGAAATCCATACATGAAAGATCTTGAAAAAGCAAACAAGTTATGGATCCCCCATATAATGGATGAATAGTTGTATTTAAAAAAAATTCATGTGTTAGCTTATCTTGTTTCTGCAGTAATATGTAAAGTTTAGTAACCTTTAAAGGTGTTTGGGTGTCCCTATCCTGCATTTTGGCTTTCTGCAATTCATCTGGTCTTTTTTTTGTATGACACAAACTTTCTCAAATAGTTGTTTTGAGTTTTTATGAAATCTGCTTTGGTAAAGCACCTTCTAGATAGTATAACCAAAGTACATTAGCAATTTTTTTAACCTAAGGTCCATTTCCCTGCTTTTGTTTGCTCAAACTTCTTTATTTAGCAGGGAATTCTAAGTAGCCAGTATATATCCTGGCCAGCAGCTTGACCTTGACTTCTACAAGGTTTCAATGGGTTATACTTTTTGAAATCCTATTTGTGCAGGTTTTTAAGGTAAATATGAATCTTCAAGTTAAACTATTAGCATTTTTCACTTTGTGATGATTTAGACTAGTAAAATCACCATCCTCATGCGTATTTGTGTTATTGGCTGTGTAAGCTAGACAAGTGTAAGCAGGAAATGTAGGCCTGGCTTCATCAAGTTGAAGCAATAATAATAATGAACATTCACAAAATCACCAAGCTTACAGTACAATAATATTAAAAAGTGAAATTACTAATGAGTAGAGATGGTGGTGTGTTAATTTCTTATAATATGCCATTGAAACACCATCCTTATCCTTTGCCTCACCCCAACTTCATTGTGGGAGTTTACAGAGAGTTCCTTGGACTTTATGGCTTGTTAACAGTACTTTCTACATAGAACAACAAAAGCAAATTAGTATTTTTTTTTGAGTGCGAATTGTGGTAGCTCAAATACAGGCGTGTGCCTTTCTAAACGATGTCCAGTCTATTCAGATTGCCACAATTGGACTCCAGTCAAGTTCTAGATACACCTTAAGGATAATTAAAACAGTGTACCTGACCACAGTTTAGAGTGCCACAGGAAAAGGTTGAAATATTTATATAAGAGAGAGATTTCAGTTTTTGTTCTTTAATAAATTTGCAAACCTTTCTTAAAACCTGTTTTCAGTTTGTCATTATAGTTTAAGTTTATATTTATGGACAAAAAAATTGCATTTTTATCAATTTAACATTAAATCTACATGAAAATAAAGTGTACAGAAAGTGTATGGTCTGAATACTTGTGGAATCCACAATAGGTTGAGTGTTATTTTTTCTTTTGGTTTTCACAACAGAGAAATATCTTAATGTGAAACAATTGGCAAGGAATGTATAAAGTCAAGCACTCCAGCTACAGACTAGGACTGTCTCCCCAGTTTTTCTGACAGGTGCAACTGAATGCTGGTTTATACTGAAATTTAACAAACTGATACAACTGGAGGAGTATGAAAACTGAGCTGAAATTGACGGTCCAAGCTGGCTGCAGAGTTCACAAGCCCCTCCACGCAGTTTTTCTCTCATACTAATTGGCAAAAATTAATCTGTTTTGCCTGCCTCAAAGATTTTGTATGAGAATAAACAAAATATTCTTTGTTATTTTTTTGCTGTTAAGAACATGGCATTTTATCCTCTGGTTAATAATTTGAGTAATATAGGATCTGTTTATAGTGTATGTGAAGTGGATTTTGACATTGAATGGGTTTCTATGGGGAATTGAGAGGAGCAGTTTTTCATTAACAGTCAGTAGGTATAAAAACAGTTTGGGATTTTAACACTAGCTCTAACATTATAATAAGCACAAATGTCAGAGAGGTTGAGAATCCCTTTTAAGTAGTTATTGGAATTGCTGGTGTTTTTAAGAGGAGATGTGTATCTAGAATATGCCAGGAAAACTCACCATACACCTTTATAGAACTGTCCAGATCCTTCACTTTTAGAATTAACTGATTAGGCCAGTAGGCTTTGCTTGGTCTTTGTGGCCACACATATGGAGATCATGTCGTAGAATCATTTCTCTGATCATGTCATACTTGTTCACAGCCCTCTAGTGCTTTTTACAATGTTGTACTTTCAGTGAGCAGGACTTCGTGCATCCTAATCCAGTTAAAATGTCCTGCACTGTAAAGATCTTGATGGACAATTCATGGTGAAACTGGTAAGCTTCCAGTAAGGTGTTTTGAGTTAACAGTTTAGTTTTTCACGAACATAACATGGTTCCATGTTTATACTCTTTTTTTTTTTTTTTTCCCCCCAAACAGATGTCCTTCCTTTTCAGTTATATACTGACACTGTCTTAGACCCTTTCCTTTATAACATTCAATAGAGATGGGTTGTCTTCTCTGTGACTAAGTCACCTGCCAAATATACCCCAACAAGCTGCCATCGCTTAAGGGTAATGAGGTCTAAAGTTGTGGAATAATACGTAAAAAGCCTAGGGAGCATTTCTATTCAAGTCTCAAGGCTCTGTCAGGTGTGAATTCTTCATTAAAGCATTAAACACACATTTATGCACTTGCTTAAAATATTTACTGTGTCCTTCATTTATCCAAGTGTTTCCATCTATTTGGCCACTAGCTGTATCATTATGTGGTAAATGACAATATAGTGAGTTATGAGAACAAGATCATAACTCTCCATCACATGATAGTACTACATGACAACAAGACATAGTAACTCACTAACGCGAGAATAATATAATAAATCACCTGGTTTTAAGACTTGAAAATGAGATCACACATGAGAATGAGGCACAAGTACAGTAAGATCATTACATGCAGTCATAAATCAGATGTTCAAGTTGCAGGGATGACATTTTGTTTTCTGATGTCCCTTGTGGGACTCTGTAAGAAGAAAAATGTGATTTATCAAATTTATTTACTTGCCAGGACCTGAGAAAGCATTAAGCCGTCTAGTAATTTTTTTGTTTAGGATATTACTGGCTGAATTATATTTAGCCATTCATTTTTCTCATTAATGACTGTGGTTTTTTTTTGTTTTCAATATGTTACCATACTATGACAGTATTATTTTTTTTATTATTCCTTAACCTTTGTGCAGTACAGAGTAGCAGAGAGTGATAGCCTCTCCTAACACTAATGAGGACAAGGCAGAAACCCAACCACAATTGGGCCCTTCACTCTGTTACATAGTTCGGTATTGCACTCGCACACCCACACCATTTCATTTTTGTCTAGCCTTGAAGCTGGAAGGAAACTCTCATTATCCAAGGGGAGATACAACCTCCACTTAGTAGGCGCCCCAGGTTGGAGTCAATCTGGAGTCCTCTGCCTGCTCTACCAACATGCTACCCATTTCTTTTTTTTTCTTTTTTTTACCTCACTCATACTTTATCTATTATGCTTTGTTTCAACTATAATATAACATTCTGTAAAACCTTCCATATCCAGTGCGGGGTTACCAGGTGAAGATGCTTATGCTAGCAGCACTGGACTCAAGGCACTGACTATCCCTTGTCAGGACATTGTATGGTCTTCTTATGTACATACACATATTCAAATATGGTCAGTTTGCAATTCCCTGTCAGTCTAACACACACAGCTTCGGGTTGCAGAAGAAAATCCAAATACTTGGAGAATAGCTTAACCTGATTCAGGAGCAGATTTGGGATTCTGCTGAAGAAATGAGCTTCACTTTGTGATCAGCAGTTTAAGTCGGAAAGCACTGTATATTGATACATGTGGTCATGTGAAGAGCAGCACTGCAGTAGACCCAAAGGCTCTCTGGAGGGAATCTTAGCACTGTCTTTTATCCCATCAGAACATTGAGTATGCAGATTAAATATTCACAGCCTATAATCAATTGACATGGTTTCTAATGACATGATATCTATGTTTGACAGTTCTTACTTACTAGAAAAAAATATTTTAAATGTGTCCTTTGTTCCATAGAAAAACAGTATTTAAACAGGGCATATCATCGTTATTATAGTTCTTGCAAAGTCTTATCTGTGCATGCGTGATTCTTGACATAGCAGCCCAAACCCTGTAGCAATTTAGTTTTCTAAATCATTTATCTCAAATACAAGTAACAGTTGAAATCTCTCTTCTTAGTGTACTGAAAGTGATGCAGTGTCTTGTACAAATGTGATATTTGGTAAATTAATCAGTATGCTGTATATTAATACAGTACCAACCCCAGGATGCAGGATCTGAAAGGCTGTAGCTCAAACACCTGTGCCAAAAGTCCACCAATAAAATTAAACGAATATCAAATTAAGTATGCAAACTGAGGGACAGCTTGTGTTTTGATAGTGCTTATTATTCTACCAAACTGCAAGAGTTTTTTTTGTTTTTACTTAAATGATACATTTTTTGCTTTTTTGTGTGTCTTAGAAAAATATGCTTTTCAGAGACAGGAATCAGATTATAGTATAAATATTCTTCCATTATAGATTGCCTGATAATTATATATGATAAAGCGGCATCACTTGTCCCAGATCTGGAGATTTATAAAGCAAGTGGAATGTTGAAAAAAATAAGATTATGCTTTCATAAGAACAGAAGAAAGGTTTCAAATGATGAACAGAAATTCAGTTTCTAACACAGTATATAGTGATACATGACTGTTTATTTAAAAAAAAATGAAATTGTGATAGGGATCTCATTATATACGATTATAGTGTCATGTTTATGAGTACAGTCCAGTTACACTCATTAATAAGTAAATAGCTGCACATGCTTTTCAGCTACATGCATTTTGATTGCAAGTGGCCACTCTGGTAAGAACTAGACATGAAGAGTAATACTTAAGTCTAATAGAACTAAATAGTATATACAGACATCTGTGTGCTTTTTTTGTCTTTGTTGAATAAATTAAACATGATATGTTTAGGTCGTGAAATGAATAAACTTGCAATTTCTGCAGTTGCACTGTATTATTTTAAAAATTACTAGGAAGCAAGCTGACTTTTGATACTTAAAGATGATTCATATAGAGCAAACTGAACTTTATAGTATTAGCAGGGCATTGTTTTGTTTTCACTTTGAGAAAAAAATAGTCTTGTGTTTGAAAATTTCTAAAAACATAGCTTCACAGTGATCACATTGGTGATGAAACCTTCCAGTTTCTCTGTTGTTCTTGTTGTCTCTATGCTGGATTATATACATGTGTAATAAAGCGTAGTGTCCAATGATCAATTAATACAATACCTTCCAAAATAGGATGTTGTTTTTCTTTTAAGATTGCAAAGTAAGGAGCCTTTTGCATTTTGGAGTGGGCTGTGAGACTCAACAAAATGCTAAATGTAAGGAGTGTTCAACTCTACACCAGTTATTTACACATGTAAGAGGTCACACTTCATTCTGTTTTCTGTACTTGATGCTCAGTTGCTTGATTATGTACAGGCTTGGAGTGCTTTAGCAAGTTTACTGGTAAAATACAAATTAAACATTGTATAAACAAAAGAAAACAGATAGGTGTACTTTATTTGTCCCCTAGGGGAAATTGGAACTTTCGGAAGCTTGAGAGAGAGAGAAATATAGAGATACTAGGGGGCTCCGTCAATCACTCGCCCACCCCCAGGTTTGGTTTACCGGATATACAATTTAAAAAGATTGTTATTTTCATGGGAATTTTTACATATGCATTATTTCCACTTTTACTTTAAAACCTTTGTAAAAACAATACTGTACTTGTCCTTTATTTCTGGCCCCGGGTGTGGTTAAATCTCTTCCTCGCAGGATGTATAACACTGCTCGCGTTGTGAAGGGGGGGCGGCTGAACGCACACTAAGGAGAAGCGGTTGGATCATCTGCTGGTTTGTTGCTGCTGTTGGCAAACTGTGTATTCTGCTTGTCATGCTGTGCGTCGATCATTTAAAAGTCTGTACAGCAGCTGTCCTTTTGCCACTTCGCATCTCTGCCGCTCGTGTTGTGAAGGGTGAACGCATGCTAAAGAGTGGTAGTCGGATCATCTGCTGGCAAGCTGCTTGTTCTGCTTGTTGCTTCTTGTTGTTTTAATAGCTGGGAACACATGAAGCATATCTGCCAAAAGCATTCCAACAACTGCTAGGTTAGATGTTCGTGAACTTGTTTTAAATGTTGCCTCACTGCCTTGTCTCGCGTGACGTCAAATTGTCTTCCGGGAAGATCACATCTAGTCTCCCTTCCAAGATTTTTTTTTTTATAATAGATAGAAATAACTTTTTTAAAAAAAAAAAAAAAAAAAAAAGAGAGAGAGAGAGAGTGAGCACCTTTAAAAGGCTGCCACTTGCGAGTAAACACACAGGAAAAAAAAAAAAGGGAGATTTTGAACTAATTAACATACATTGATTCTAATTATACAACGATCAGCTTCAACATGAAAGCCACCTGACTAATATTGTGCAGTTCCCCCTTGTGCTGCCAACATAGCTCTGACCCTTCAGGGCATGGGCACTACAAGGCCTCAGCAGGTGTCCTCTGGTATCTGGCAATTAGATGTAAGCAGAAGATCCTTTAAGTCCTGCAAGTTGTGAGGTGGGGCTTTCGTGGACCAGACTTATTTTTTCAGCACATCTCACAGATGTTCGATCGTATTGAAATCTGGAGAACTTGGAGGCCAAGTTAACACCTTGATCTCTTTGTCGTGTTTCTGAAACCATTCCTGAACATTTTTTGAAGTCTTGCAGGCCACTGCCATCAGGGAAAACCATTGACATGAAGGGGTATACATAGTCTACAACAATCTTTAGATAAATGCCAAGAACCAAGGTTTCTCTGCAGAACATTACCTAGAGCATCACACTATCTCCACCAGGTTGTCGTCTTCACATTGTGCATCCTGCTGCCATCTTTTTTCAGGGTAAACAAAGCACATGGACACGACCGTCCACATGATTCATCATACCAGGTCACTTTCTTCCATTGCTCTATGGTCCTGCTATGGTCCTTTCATGCCCATTGTAGGTGTTTTTTGGGGTGGATGCAGTCAGCATGTTCACTCTGACTTGTATGAAGATACGCAGCAAGCTGTGATGCACTGTGTGTTCTGAGACATGGCCAAAATTACGTTTTTCATCAAATGTGTGCTACTGTCACTTTCCTGTGGGGTTGGACCAGATGGGCTAGCCTTCTCTCCCCACCCACATTAATGAGCTTTGGGTTCCCATGACCCAGTCACTTGTTCACTGGTTGTCCTTCTTTTGACGACTTTTAATATGTACTAACCACTGCATACTGGGAACACCCCACAAGTATTTTCCGTTTTGGAGATGCTCTGACCTAGTCAACTTGCCCTCCAAATTGTTACAGTCACTCAGATACTTATCACATGCCCATATTTCCTGCTCCCGACATGCGACATTTAAGAACTGGCTGTTCTTTTGCTGCATAGAGTAACGAGATAATAATGTTACTCACTTCACCTGTCAGTGATTTTAATGTTGTGGCTGATCGGTGTGTATATTAATATTACTGTTAAGCTATGGACAGTTAACAACATAGGAGAAGAAAACAAAAACACCAGTCAGAAGGATTACTGGAGAAAGTTAACTACCCTGTGACCCTGTCATTAGATTAATCAGCCTTGAAAATAGAACATACTTTAAATAAATGGTATATTTTGAATATTTAAAAAAAATACATGCTTCACTTAATCAGCTTTTCAGCATGTGTGTCCAGCTTTTATTCATTAGATTGACAAAACATCATTAGCTATTATTTCTCTTATTAGTGTATTCATTTAAAACATTTTATTTAGTCATGTTACTTGTCTTGGTATGCAATTCTAGACTACTTAGAACGCTTAGACACTTTAGGAGATGGCTAACAAATGTGACACTGCTTCTGGAAAATTCTTCGAGATAAAAAAAGCTCATTTTGGGAGTGGATTGCAGTTTTTCCTGGACATGACTGGTGCTAATATGATTTACATTTTACTTGTGCATTTATAACTCTGTTTGCAATAGTTTTGCAGACCCAGGATTACCTGTTAGAAACCTTAGTAGCTCTCTTTACACTTAGAAAATTAAGGTTTAAAATATTTTCTATTTTTGGAGAAAGAAGTATCTTTAAGTAGTACTAGTAGTACCACATTGCTTATCTCCATAAATTCACTCATACTTGTTTAGGTAAAGCTGCTAGTTAAATTTAAATAATACATACTTTATTATGTCTAAAATTTGAGGAGTAAAATAACTTCATTTGAATTTGAAGCTCTGTCCCAGTGTGACAAATATTTATTATTTAAAAGTGTAAAAAAAGATTTCCAGGTTAACACTTTGAACACTGTAGCCTGTAGATGTATGCCTTTTAAAATCTGATCCAGCCTGAATTTATGATGTTCAGCTACCCAACAGATGATATTTTTGGTACACTATAAACAATTTGTTTCTTGTTCATTCAGCTCCATTTATTTCAACATTAGGTCTCTGTGAGCTTTTATCTTCATTGAAACAGACAATAACTCCAAAAATCTATGCATTCTCCTTACTTGTGCTCATACAGTACGGAATGCAATATAAACAGAAATATTCATATTTATGGTTCTGCAGCTGTAGTTTAGGCATGAAATATTGGGCCTACTGCCTTTCCCTTGTTTTAGAGTGTCATGTCAATAATGTGAGCACACCTGGCATTTGGCCATAAGCAAGCTGTACACTGGCAATTGTGAAATTTCCTGCAAATTCTATACATCTTTGCAGGCTGCACATGCAGACCCTTCTTAACCTTTGTGAAGATTTCCTGCTGCCAGTAAGGGTTCAGCTGCCATGTGTTTAACTGGCTGCCCTTTTCAGGTGCCAGCAGGAATAATTGCCCACTGGTATGGGTCACCAGAAAAGAATTTGCTGAAGCAGATCCCTCCTGGGCCAATACCATTATCTCATCAGGGGTGAAGCTTCGTAGTTGTACTTGTGCCTTAACTGTGATGTTACTCACAGCAGATTTATTGCAATACTAAATGTCCTTCTCCTCTGTCAAACAAAAATGCAATTATACTGAATTGTATCCAGCTTAACAATTAATAATGCATTTTATCTAGGTTTCATGTGGAAAATTTGTACTTAGATTTTTGTTGTTTCCAGTAGGCCTACCATACCTCTAAAATGTTAATTACCCTTCCTTTACACATACAAACAGGCACATTTGTTTCTAAATGCCGGCAACCTCATTGGGTAAATGTTACTGAGTATGGTATATATGTGTAAAGACCCCTGACCTGACCTAAATATCTATCCAACCTTTCACATCCATTATAACTAATTCAATGGGAACACCTACACATAGCAAATGCATTTCTTTTTTTAACAAAATTAATGCATTTTACATGTATTTTATTAGTCCCATTTCCAATACACATGCATAGCTTGAATAGCTATTATCCTTTGCACTGTAGATTGTAACATGGTTTTATTCTTGTATGCCTGCTTAGACAAGTGTTGTTAGATCCACCACCATATTCTAGTTAAATCTCATAGAGCTTTGAAAATATTACAGAAACAATAAATAATATAGACAGACAAAATTTCCAGACCTAATTCCTACATTGCATCCAGTGCTGCCTGATTAGGCTTTATTACTCAATAATAAACACAATTTGAGCCCTTTGCTAAAGTGTAGCTGTTAATGCCCATATTTGTCTTGCATCAATTCCAGAGTTATGTGTTCAGATTCCGGATATTAGCTCCTGTCTCCTGTTTGCCTATGCTAGAAGAAATGGGTGGGCTTGAAGAACACTGAACAAAATGTAAAGGTAGAGGCAACTTGTACTCAGTTTCAAAGAGGACCCTTAATGTACAAAGCACATAAATGTGTAGAAATGTATCCATCAAAAATCGTCCCATCCCAAATTTATCCTGTAATTTTGCTGATACTGCATCTGTACATTCAGCTAGAGTTCAGTGTAACTCTGCAGTCTTTTGAACATGAACATCTTCTTTGAACAAGGTCTTGCCTGAAGGAGGGGCCTGTTGCCTCGAAAGCTTGCTTATTATATGAAATTTTTGTTACATCATACTGTTTACAGTTTATTGAATGAGTGTTTTTTATATATATATATATATATATATATATGCTAAAGATTTATCCCTTCTTAGTATGAGATTCTTTTGTTTAAAAAAAAAAAAAAAAAAGATGACAATGAAACTCCATTCTAGATTCCGACTCAAGAGCCTGTGCCAGCAGCAACATGTACCGATAGAGTCACATGTCAGAATAGATGCCAGTCCATCAGAGGGGGCTGTCACACATACATATACTAGAGCATTTGTAGAGTTACTTGAAGGTATTTATGCCTTTGAACTGAGGAAAGACATTAGAGTCTGTAGATGAAAACACTTAAATACCAAGGTAATATGCAAACAAAGTTCTTTATTTACTGTAAAGAAATTCAAAAAACACTCCAATCAAAACATTTTGTTAAATCGTGCAATATAACCTGTGGTTGCATTTCTGCCTTTACCTGATAACAGCGCTCAATCACACTTTGACATTAAAAGCTCTCATTTACATACAGACTAGTTGTTTTTGCAATGAAGGCTTCATTTTATTAGCCCCAGACACTAGTATCAAAATTCACGTCTTCAAATACAAGTGTTCTTGAGGCAGTGAAGCAACAGGCCTGTCAAGCACATAGCCATGCAATCTCCAGTGACAAACACTGGCAGTTGAATGTTGCTCTACTGAAGAGCTCAGTGACTTTAAAAGTGGCCCTGTCACTAGATGCCACCTTTGCCACAAATCGACATGTAAAATTTCTGCTCTCCCAGATGTGCCCGATCAACTGTAACTATCATTATTGTGAGGAGCCATGATGGGGAAGACCTTGCAAACCCACAGAGCAGGGCCACTGAATGTTAAAGTGCATAGTGTGGTTTTAAAAAAAAATAAATAAATAAAAGTCTCCTATCTTGTACTGCATCAGTCACAAAAGAGTTCTAAACTATCTTTGAAAGCTACATCAGCACAAGAATTGCACATCGGGAGCTTCATGAAATGGGTTTTCATGACTGAGCAGGCGAATAGAAGCGTAAGGTCATCATGTATAATGCCAAGCACTGGCTGGAGTGGTGTAAAGCATGCCACCATTGAACTCTAGAGCAGTGGAAAATGTTCTTTGGAGTGATGAGTCACGCTTCACTACCTGGCAGTCTGATGGATAAATCTGGGTTTGGTAGATGCCAGAAGAATGAGCGCTACTTTCCAGAAGGGTAGTACCAACTGTCAATTTTGGTGGCGGAGGGATAATTGTCTGGGGCTGTTTTTCAGGGATTGGACTGGGCTCCTTGGTGTTTCACTGAAGGATATTGTTAATGCTGCAGCATACTAATTATTTTAGACCACTGTGCACTTTGTCTTTGTGGTGATAGTTTGGGGAAAGCTTTTTTCTGTTCTAGCTAAACTTAAGCCCCTGCACACAAAACTAGGTCTATAAAGACATGTTCTGACAAGTTTTATGTGGAGGAAATTAGAGTGGCTGGCACAGAGCCCTGATCTCAAACCTTATTGAACACCTTTGGGATGAATTGGAATGGACATTGTGAGCCAGGTCTTCTTGTTCATTGTTAGTACCTGACCCCACAAATGCCGTTTTGGTTGATTGGGCACAAATTAGCACAGGCACACTCCAAAATCTTCCTTTAAGGCCTTCCAGAAGAGTGGAGGGTGTTATAGTCACAAAAGTCCATATGAATGATCAATGGTTTTTCAATGAGATGTCCAACAAGCCAATATAGGTGTTATTGTCAGTTGTCCACAAACCTTTGGCCATATATTTTAAGTAAAACTTGTTTTGAAATAAACAGGTGTCATCGTCAGTTGGCAGTTAGTGGCTCTAAATATTACATTTAGGCATAATAAAGTTTTAATTTAGTCCATTTGGCTTCTAGGGCTTGATGTTTGTATTTCTAGAAGGATAGCACAGGACCTTTATAGACCGGTTTTAGTGCATTGGTGGAAGTCTAAACGCACCACTGTCATCCAACAATAAATAAGTAAAAGGAAATATTTAAAAAATATTAATACAATAAAGATTTAAATTAATTACCTTATTTAACTACTATTATACTGTTATTATAATCAAAACACACATGAACCTGCCCTACTGTATGTCCCTGGCACATCAGTTTGCATCTTCTTTTTTTTTTTTTTTACTGACAACTGAATGGTTGGCTCCTTGTATCTGAAAAATAACTTTTTGTTGGCTGGCATTTTTATAGATGATATCCTGCAGCTTTCATAGCCTAAAGCTGTGTCTTCATGCTGTGTGTTGATGCATCTTGCAATTTCTACTTTAAAACCACTTTAAAAATGTGAGTGAAGGCATCATCTAATGTAACACTTACAAAATAGTTTCACGTGTTACTACTTATTTTGCTCATTATTTCATCTTCAGTTGTAAGTAGATGCCTTTCTTTTTACCAGCCCATGGAGACTGAAATTTGGAAAATAAAGTAACCTTAAAATGCAGTCATGTAAACATACAAAAGAGCGCCTCCAACAGTGTCAGGAGAATTTGATTTTTTACATTTGAAACCGGCCACAGTAGATAACTAAATTACTTTGTAGCATGTTTTTGTTTAAAAATACATTACAATCACATTTTGTACTTCTATGATTTGCTAGTACCAGCAGATGTATTAGCTTGTGTGTAATGAAAAAACATCCATTATGACCGTCTGTGTAAGCAGCGTATTTACCTCCACCTGCAGACCTGAACCAGGACTCACGTCATAGAAAACTCCACTCTTGGGTTATGAGATGAGCTAAGGCAAGGGCTTTATAGGCCAGAGGAAGACAGAGCAGGTCTGTGTTAGAGATGGAGAATGGGGGTACTTTTCTGTGATATGTTGAGATGAGCAAGTGGGCGAGTCTTCGTGTATGCAGGCTCATATAGTCTGCCTGGTTTACTAAATTGCATTTCCTCTTAATTTTAGCACTGTGTAAACTTCTAGAGACTTCCATATGGGGCTGTTTACTCAGCATATTGTGTCTCTTTGGGTTGGAAATGCCTTCATTAATCAAGATCAGATAGTTCTAAGTAGGCTGGTAGTTTGTGACCTCCAGAGGCATGTGCACATAAGGTCAAATTAGCCTCTGATGATCAGGTCCTTGCATCATGTGCACCTCAGTCTGTATAATGGAAATTGTCTGTATTGTCATTAACAAGCATATAAAAGAGTACCACCCTTAATGAGTCACATCCTCCCACAACTGATTTGGACACCCCAATAGATCCTTTCTTTAAAACATGCATATACTGTATATATAAAGGTTCATTGTCACTGTGACATCCCCAAAAAAGCCAAAATGTATGAAGATTCTGAGAAAGGTACAGCATAAACTGTGAAATCTGATGTTACATTACAAAAATTTATATGTCCTTACCAGCCAGTGTGAACAATTAAGGTTGTTTGTAAGCCTTATCTAGACTCCGAATGATGCCAAGGAGGCCAAAGTGAACCGAACAGCATCTTTATTTAAAAAAAAAAAAAAAAAAATACAAAGTAGGTTGAATGAACTGAATAACACTCTAGAATAAAGTGAAACAAATCAAATTCCTTATGCCTGCCTAGGCTTTTTTTAAACTGTTTGGAGTGGCTGGTATAGTTTTTCCATCTCTGCCTTTCTCATCCTTTTTCCTCCTCTCTACTTGGGACTCACTTCTTTTGCCAACTTGAGTATTTGGGTTCAACTGTCCTCCAAATTCCTTGAGGCCCTAATGATGAAGTTGCTTTAAAACTCCTTCCGTGAATCCTTATGGTTCACTTAGTAGACACTGTTGTTGCACCACCAGGCTGACTGAGGTTGCGGGCAAAACCTCATTCTACAAATGGAACAGCACAGGCTTTCATAACTCCCTTGTAAATAGTGGGCCTTCTAACAGCAGGGAAATATTATTCCATACCCTTTTCTATAAACGTTTTAAATTGGTGTAAGGCACATTTTGCTGCTGTTGTGGTGGTCTCCTTTATTGGGCAGGTGATACCCTCTATGATGGCAACTCCATTACCAAGAAATGTACGTTGGCACAGAGTTAACATATGGAATGCTTTTGGAAAATTCACTGTCTGCACCTTTTGTGTCTGCCAATACTTAATTTTACTATTATTCTAACATATATAGAGCACAATAACAGTCACACTTTCATGTCTGACAAACATCTAACAGAATTTTTACTCCAGGTGTCCCTACCTAATTTTAACTGTGAGAAGTATTGTCAGCTGTACCCCTTCATGCCTGCTGCTTTTTCTGTTCACCTGTGTTTTCCTCACACAAGAAAGGTTAGGTTAATTCAGTGGCATTAGTTAAAGAATGGCAGTTATTTAGATTTGCTTGCACTTTGGTAAAGACACCAATAATACATCAAGCAAAGTATAAATATACAGGGTTAAATTTTGTTATTTTTCCTTTTTTCACACAATTCCAGTTATGGACATTTTTGTACCTGTGAAAGCCAGATGTGTTTGTAACTTCTCATTTATCACATGTACATCTGTTAATCAAAGTAAACATTTAATTGTCTCATTTTAAAGGGAACATCATCCCACCTGACATTAAGGGCACAGAGGCAGATGGATAGTCCAAGGCAGACATTTTTATTAACTAGTTTGTAGGCTCCTGCAGTAATGATAAGCAAAAACAGATGTGAGTGACTCCCTTCTGGAGTGTCCCCACCTTCACTAATTATGCCACTTTGTCACTAACCTCTACATAAATCTTCACAGTGCCCCCAGACTGTCCAGGGAACCCCTAATTGAGCTCTGACAAAGACAGCCACCTACAGGGCTCACTTTTCTGTCTCCAGTCTTTTCTGCTGTCCTCCCTCTGTGGTTGTAGATACACCTCATAAAGACCGCTCACCCATCTCAGCATACTGTGACGTTAATTAGCCAACATGTCTCCTGCATGTGGCAATTAAGCCAATTAAGGTCACCTTTAATTCTAAGCAGGTTTTTTGACTACCCTGAGGCACTACTTAAGCTACAAGTATATTGATGTCAATTTTTATTTTGCAAATGAGAGTCATTTTCCTAACTCTTTGTGGGTTGTGTGAAGAAAGGAAGCCAGCCACTTGTTTCACAATTGAAGAAAGCTGTACAATGATTGAATTTCTGTGAGAATTTGAAGTTAATGATAGTAGTAGAGAGGCTTGATTTGACCTCATGATCCTAGGCTTGCTGAATTTGGAAGTGAGTGACAGAAATGGTTGAACAGAAGGCAACAGTCAGCTTTAGAGGGATTAGCGTTCTCAAGTGTTGTGCTAGAAAATGGGTTAACATTCAATCAGAACAAATAAGGAACTCCTAGATGGTTAGGAGGTTTTTCTCCTAAAAAGGATCTCTCTGTAATATTGCCCCATGCTGACTAGATGGTAACCATTGAACTTTTTCTGCTGGGCTTCACCTGTCTTTATTAGAGTACTTTATGAGGATGGTGATGGCCGGATGGAGCCCAATGCTAACATTATTCAAAGTTATTGTCTGTTTTTACATGCATTTTTATTACTCTTTAATCTTGTTTTTTTTTTTTAATTTTTTTTTTTTGTATCAGTATGATGCTGCTGGATTATTTGAATTTCCCCTTGGGATTAATAGCTATCTATCTATTGAACAGCACTATACATTAAGGTTAATTTGACATGTATGTTGTGCATTAAATTTGGGCCTTCTCGAAAGAGTAAATCAAATGAAAGTTTTCCCATAGGAGTATGCTTTTATACCACAATGTACAACAGCTCTTTAATATTTTTTCTCTGAAAACTCTCTTTACTTTAAATGTCAACAACATTTTTGATTCTATACTATCATAATCAAGATTTTCTGTTTTTACCTCTCCTCTGTTTACATTAAAAACCTTGTTTTTTGGTCCAGTTTAATTTATGGCAATGATGACTGAATTCTGAAGCATGTTTTTTGGGCATATTTATATATAAAGACTGGCTTTGCTCCCTGCTCGCTTGGCTCACCAACCCCCGGGCCTGTGCTACTCGCTAGCCTCTTTGCAGTTCTGCTGCTTGAGTATAGGGGCTGCAGATGTACAATTTAAACAGATTTTTATTTTCATGGGAATTGTTATGCAGAATAGAAGTAACTATTTTACATTACAAGTAATTAGCCATATTTAAAAATAGGAAAAAAGTAATAATTTGAAAGTCAAGTATGTTTCGTATTGCGTTAGTTATTCATTGCATAATACGATTTTGTTCTGTTTTGCTTTGAAATTAACACGCAAATACTTTTTAAACTTACACTTTTACTGTAAAACAACAATTTTTTTTTTATTATATTTTTGTCAATATTAAATTTTGATTCTGTGTTTGGACATTCATCGTGACAACGCAACGTATAACTGCCCGTGATTGAATTTTGTTTCTTTCTCTCTATTAAGTAAAAATGACTTTTTCAAATTCTAATGTTATTCGGGAAGATTCCACGTCTCTTGAGCCAGCTTCTGTAGCCAAGGATCGGACCACTAAGGTCCCTGCCTCCAGCCACAACCCAACTTACACTGCACACTGCGGACCCACGTTGCCTCTTTGGGCTGTGCCCGGCCAAGCCCCTTAGGTGCAGGCCCGGCCACCAGGCGCTCACCATTGAGCCCCACCTCCAGGCCTGGCTCCAGAGGGGGGCCCCTGTCACAGGTGTCCAGGCGAGGGAAAATGCCGTCCAAAGTTTTAATCCATCATGGAAGGTCTATTGAACCGCTCTTTGTCTGATCTTCAGCTCTCTCTGAATCGGTTCGCAGCTGAGTGTGAAGCGGCTGGGATGGGAATCAGCACCTCCAAATCCGAGACCATGGTCCTCAGCTGGAAAAGGGTGGAGTGCCCTCTCCGGGTTGGGACAGAGATCCTGCCCCAAGTGGAGGAGTTCAAGTATCTCGGGGTTTTGTTCATGAGTGAGGGAAGAATGGAGTGTGAGATCGACAGGCGGATCGATGCAGTGTCCACAGTGATGCGGGCTCTGCATCGGTCTGTCGTGGTGAAAAAGGAGCTGAGCCGTAAGGCAAAGCTCTCAATTTACCAGTCGATCTATGTTCCTACCTTCACGTATGGTCATGAGCTATGGGTAGTGACCGAAAGAACGAGATCGCGAATACAAGCGGCTGAAATGAGTTTCCTCTGCAGGGTGTATGGGCTTTCCCTTAAAGATAGGGTGAGAAGCTCAGAGTAGAGCCGCTGCTTCTCCTCATCAAGAGGAGTCAGATGAGGTGGCTCGGGCATCTGATCAGGATGCCTCCTGGATGCCTCCCTGGTGAGGTGTTCCGGGCACATCCAACCGCGTGGAGGCCCCGGGGAAGACCCAGGACACACTGGAGGGACTATGTCTCCTGGCTGGCCTGGGAATGCCTTGGGATTCTCCCAGAAGAGCTAGAAGAAGTGGCCGGGGAGAGGGAAGTCCATACCTCTTTGCTCAAGCTGCTGCCCCCGCGACCCGACCTCGGATAAGTGGAAGAGGATGGATAGATGGATCCAGGAAGATGTACTACATTACCTTTCTTGGATACATCCTTCTTTCTACAGTAATTCATGTGGTGAAAGACCGGACGGTGTTAATGGTTCTAGATATTCTTTGGGATATTGTAAGTTGATGTTTTCATCTTCCGCACAATCACCACCAACTGTTTCAGCATAGTCTATTGATACACATTTAATCAATGTGCCGTGTAACCGATCAACATTTTTGGCATTAATTTGTTTAACTTCATCGTTTTTTTGCTGTTAGAATTGCCTGTGTACTCATTTTTTCTGTTGGTAAATCTTCGTGATGAAATTCTTCAATAAGATTTGGATATAATCCGTTTTCTTTAATTGAGAACTTAAGTGAGGGAAACGTTAAAATTTATAAGAGCTGAGAAAGCTGTGACTGTGTCTGTCAAAATCATTGCACTCGGGTCCTAATCTGGGATCCTGAGTTGGTTTGTCATGTGGTGGGTGCGGCAATGTATTGTGTCAGTGTGTGCTCCTAACATGTCTCTCTCTCTTACAGATGGCCAACATGAAATTACCCTAGCAGCTCACCTCATGACTTTGTCCAGGTCTGGTTTGACCTCCTTATAAAATGGAAACTAAAATTAAACATACTGTTCTAAAAGTATCTTCCATAGAAACACTCCAGGCATCCCATTAGCCTTTTGATGATTCATTATTTTTTGCACTCACTTCAAATTGGACTTTTCTGCCTGCATTGTCTAAAGAGTTGAGCTGCTTATCTATCTACAGACACACAAACTTCCTTGATGGCTGTCAATTTTGTTTCAAGTGACTTTTGCTGATGATGAATCAATCTATTTCCCGAATATCTTAATTCCATTTTATGGGGTTGTAGAAGGTCAGGCTTTTTTTCAGCAGCATTGGTTATCAGGCAGAAACCAGACTAAGGTGGCGCTCCAGCCCATCTCCATTCTCTTCAACTTTTTAATTAATTATGATTACTGTCTTTCAGAGCACAATATTAACTTCACAAAGTTCTGCTACATTTGTTCCACAAGGTCTAGTGTATTTCCTAATTCTGTATCTCTTTTTGTATACAATGAATGTTTTGTAATTTTAACAGTCATACAAGGAAAAGCATTTTTATCAGTGAACTTAATTTATCCAATATAAACCTAAGCATGAATTCTGTCTTAATTGTGCAAATTAGGCCTATTCTGCTGTATCTGCTAATCTGTAATTTCGTTCAGCTTGTTTGTTACATTTTCATGTGAAGGATTTCTAGCAATTTAAAAATGAGTGGTCCCATGACTGATTTCTACCATTTCTCATTTTTGAACTTTTCTGAATGAGAAAAAAAAATATTTTGTGTGTATTATCCACAGCTGCTATGATACCCCTCAAGTAAACCCCCTTAGTGTGGGATTTCATTTAATGTAAATGTAGTTTAAATAAAAGGTCTGATGCCCTGAGCAAATATAAGACAAGAACGTAAACTATTTATTAAACGTTTATGTAAGTTTTTAGGAATGTTAAGCTTAAGGAAAAAGTAAAATCCCTGTTGTGGCTTCTGCTCGAATACCCTCTAGGTCAAAAGAATGCATTAATGGAGCCAAATGAAGAAGCTGTCTACGATTCAGAAAATTCTGCTTACAAGCACTAGGTGACGCTGACCTTTACTTGCTGGCTTTTGCTTGAAATCTTTGTATAGGGCTTGCTTTAGGTCTCTGGTTGTTTCTTGGTGTGCAGAAATTGGTATGTGGGGCCCTGGAAATTCTCTTTCATTTTTCACTTCATCCTTCCTCTCTGAGGACACTTGACTCCATCACTGTTGAAATGGAAGCCCCGCTGAGTTTAGTCAACATCTGGATACCATTATACTGCTTTATTGGTTACTTGCCTTGTCAGTGGTGCTCAGATTTCAAATTCTGATAAACAAGACAAAAGAGGTTGTGCTGTGATAAGTGTGTGGAGTTACCATGCCAGCCACAATTTTGTTAGCTGTGGAGATTTTTAGTAAAGACAAATGTTAAATTATTAATGCAGTGTGGAAGAAGCTTTTCCTTTCAAAGCTTTTTTGAAGTGACAGTACAAACACTGATGTTTGTTTGTTTATTTATTTATTTAGTTATTTAGTGTAATGTTTTACCATACATCATCTTCTTTTTCTGGTTTTAGTTGTGGCCCTGGACTAAGCTTTGCCTTCTGTGCTTCCACCTAAACACCTTTCTGAGTTCTCTTATTTATTTATTTATTTTGCAAATAAAATATTACAGCTTTTGGGAAAGTCCAGATAAGAGACTAGATTATTATTCCAGAACTGCAGGTTACAAGTCATGAGGAAAGATTGAATGAGATGAATCTTTTCAGTTTAAGCAAGCAAAGTTAAAAGAAGGCATGGTTGAAGTATTGTGAATTATGACAGGAATTAGTACAGCAGACAGCTGCTGTTACTTTAAAATGAGTAATTCAACAAAGGCATGGTGGAACAGATGAAAGGTGTTCTAGAGTAAATTTTGCTTGAAGTTACTAAGTAGTGTGGGAGACAGAAGTATATCGGAGACCTTCAAATCCTGAAAATAACACTTTAATGTATAGTACTTCTAATAATACTGTATAACATTTTAAAATATGCTTAACCCAATCCTCCTTCACAGAGGGCTAGAGGCTATCACATCAGCACTTGGTTCAAGGTAGAATACAGGGTGAAAGCTGTTAGCAGGGCCCATCCAAGCACACACCCACACTCGCACAAGGACAGTTTGGAATTGCCTGTCAATTTAACTTGCGTGTCTGTTAGGATTTGGAAGGAAAACTGTAGTACTTGGGGGGGAAAAATCCTACATGTACACACAGATGAACCTGGAACGCTTGAGTTTGGAGACTGCAGCACTGCCTGCTATGCCGCTGTGCACAGACTTGGTGATATTTTATATAAATTGGGTATCTAGAGATTGACAAGCTAAGTTGAGCAAAGTGGCTTGTTGTTGCCAAAATTGTTTGTATGTTTTTAAAGGTATTTCTCCTTGTGAAATGGGTAGCCTAAGGTGTGCCTTTTCCCTAGTAATTGACTTTTTTCATAAAATTAAAAAAGGGTGGTTCCTTTTTTTAAAAAAAATAAACACAAGTGCATGTGTAAGGGAACATTCAGTTGTTTTAATGTTACAGTTGATTACATGACTCTGTTTACCATCAAACCACTATTAGTCCTTGCAAATGCATTAAAACATTTGGTCCTGAATTATGCTTTAAGTGTAACTTAAATGTTTATTTTCACTTATGAGAAATATTTCCCTTTCATCTATATGACACTCTTCATAATGAAGTGCTTCTTGGAGTCCATCTTGGATTCAATTTATCTTTAAATTCTGGTGCATTTTAAATGTGTTATTCTCTCCGCCCCTTTCTGTGTTTTGACCTAAAGATAGTTAGGTTATGTTGCATGTTGGAGTAGAACAGGGGTCGCCAACTCCGGTCCTGGAGGACCACTGTGGCTGCAGGTTTTCATTCCAACCCTTTTCTTAATGAGTGACCCGTTTTTGCTGCTAATTAACTTCTTTTGAACTAATTTTATTTGACTTGCTCTTGAAGTCTCATACCCCTTTGTTTCTTTTTCCTTAATTAGCAGCCAAACAATAATAAGATACAAAATGAGTCCAAAACAACTGGTGTCCATCATACAATATCTGAAAATAAAGAAAGATGAAGGTCTCAGGAATGTCAATCTGCTCAGGTCCCCAAAACATTTTATCAGTGCTCTTAGAAAAGAGAAAATCAACAATTTTAGAAATGTCTGCTAATACACCATGAGAGCAGCAACAAGCCACATAATTAAAGAATGAGTTTAATTAACGGCAAGAAGTGGCACCTCATTAAGCAGCTGGTTGGCATGAAAGTGGTTGGATTTTGAGGCCCTGACTTAGTTGGTCTTCTGTTGGCACACTCACTGCACATTTCCTTTCTGCTTGGGTGCCATTTAAGGAAACAAATTAATCAATTCAGGGGAACAAATCTTAAAAAAGAAATTCAATTAAAATAAATTCTCAAGAAGTTAATTAGCAGCACAAACAGGGCACTCATTTAAAAAAAAAAAAAAAGGTTAGAGTGAAAATCTGCAGCCATTGTGGTCCTCCAGGACTGGACTTG
Source organism: Polypterus bichir lapradei (assembly GCA_026402145.1). Lineage (NCBI taxonomy): Eukaryota > Metazoa > Chordata > Cladistia > Polypteriformes > Polypteridae > Polypterus > Polypterus bichir. The sequence continues at coordinate 6,147,184 of JANRMT010062844.1, forward strand.
GTGACCCCTGAAATAGAACATGCACTTTTGTGATGCATTGGATTGCTCTTCTCTGGACAGCTTTTGGAGCAGTTGTGGCAGCGAAAGCATAACTTCACTCAGTAGTCCAGATGCAGTCTTAATAGAACATTAGAGTTTGAGCACCATATCCCTTGGTTAATATTCAACAGTTTTAAAATATAACCAAATGTTTTAGTAGTGTTTTAACTGCTTCTGTATATCACCAAGATGATGAAAATATGTTATTAGCATTAGCTGCTAAATCTTTAGCAGAGGTTATGTCTTGTAGATCAGTGTTACTCATCTTGTATTTATAATTAATGTTCTGTTCTGCAAATCACTGCTGCAAGTTGTAAACTGATCCAAGAATTAAGTAATTACATCAAGTTCAATATTCTCTATATAGGCAGATGTGTGCAAATTATGCATTTAAGATAACTAATCAGAATTCCAGTTAATGATCTGTATTTCTCTTTCTTCTCTATCAGTACAAATACATATACGTATAATGTGTAATATAAACACATATATACAAACAGTATATATGTGTGTGTGAGTGTATACATACACACACAAATTTATGCAGGCAGTTGGTAAAGGATAGTGCTAGAATTCTTAAGTGTTGCGACTGATTAGTTGGTTTCATATTTTCCCTACGAGCAAAACATTTTTCTCTATTTTTCCTTAATAGTAACCTTTTACTTCATACGTTTAGTTGTCTGTTTTTAGTGTTTTATATCTGTTTGCTTAAAGCAGGGAAGTGTTATGCCTTCAGAGCCATACTTTAGCTTGAGAAGAGCTGGCAGGTGGTTGTTAATATCTCCACTATTCTGTAAGCCTCTCAGATTTAAAAATAATGTTAATTTTATGTTATGTTAAGGGAAAAGGATTCCCTGTTGATTGACAGAGAGCCACAAGTATGTGGTAACTAACTGGTACTAATGGGAATTTCATGGCATGTTTAAATAATTATACTTTTAATTTAGAACTGTTTCTTGAAATGAATATCTTTTGGTTTAATTTTACTACTTAAACTCATAGTTGTTTATACATATACACACACTGCATTCCTTGGACAATGAGAACAATGATGGTCCAACATTTTCATAAATTCACTTTTCCATATAGTTTACATGCTATTATACTGAGTATGTTAATGTTTTTGGTATTCTATTTTCTTTGGTACAGCTTCAGTTAATTTTCTTTGTGTCTAAGGAAGCCTTGAAATTCTTATTTGTTGCTTTCTGATCTCTTTTGGCCATATCGTATGGATTTTGGCCTGCTGTTCACAAGAATTGCCTTTAAATTTTCCTGTCACGTATCGTTTTATTGCAGTTGCAGGGTCCCGATCCAGATGGTTCGTAATGTTGTGGGTGTGGCAATGCACTATCTGCGCATGCTCCCTTAGAAGAAACCCCAAGCCCCCCCAATATTACAAGTTTACATATATAGTCTAAAATCTATATCTGGAACATCTGAGATGATCTAAAAGTAGTGGCACTGGTGCTAAAAATGCAGCTCAGATATCCCAAGTCCTTTTGTGTCATTTGCGAACCGGACAGCCGTGCTAAAGAGTCCCATTACATTAAAAACAACTGATCAATCTGTAAGGGCAGAAAATGATGGCCTATCATTGCTTCAGCAAAAATATTTTTGCTTCCTCTTCATAAAACCTGGACTGTTTAAAAATTTTGTAAATGTAATGAACAAGAAAGGCTTTTTAGGTATTTGTTAAAATATTTCCGTAAATAAATTTTGCCAAGATTAAAGGTGGCATTTTTTGTTAGTCAACAAATCAGACACATCTTTAATGACATGCAGTTCAAAGATCTCCCCAGAAGAAATCAAATAGGATTTTAAGGATGTTGCCGAGATTTCTCTTGACATCTACAGAGCACTAAACTATGCTCAGGTGGTTGACAATAATGCTTCAAGCATGCAAAACCATGAAGTATAACATGTCACTAAAGAATGATTTTCTGTATTAACATTTGGGCGTTTGATAATTTTGATGCAGCTAGTGATAAACATGGTGAAAGATTTCATAAAGACATTGCAATGATGGAAAAGTGGCATCAGGGCAAATGAAATCTGTCATTGCTGGCCGACTATTGTTGGACACTAAAACAAGATTCGTCAGATGTGGAGTACAAACGAAAATGTGCAGAAAAACATTTTTTGCCCAGTTGAACAAATACATTTTGTCAAAATCATTAAGCTGTTAACGTCAAAAAAGTGAATTTCATGTTTCTCCAAATTCCAAAGTGATACAGTCAATCTGAAAAAAATATTTGTGCTCCGCTTCAAGCTGTGTATCATAATCACTGAAACATTTTCAGGAAGCAAAACATTTTAAAAAAAACTAGTTGTCTAGTGTAATGGTAGAACTAGCAGTGTTTGACTCCATTCTGGAATGGTGCTGCCTAAATGCTTTTAGACAGCCCACCTAGAAATTCATGAGTATTTTTACTTTTCAGTATTCAATGTAAAAGTTGGCATTGTATGCACTTTATAAAAATATGCGTGTGTGTGTGTGTACATATATATGTTGATGAATTAGAATTATTTATTTTTATTGCCCAATGGCAAAGTATTTAGCGTTCGTGCCTCTGAACAATTGAAATCTTGCTCAGTCCCTCACTAGGCTGCCTTTTATGTTCTGCCTGACTTCATACGAGGTTTCAACAGGCAGTCGTATTTATTTCAACATTCAAAAATCATACAGTAATGTGGATTGGTTGGTGAATGTGCCACGTGACAAAGTGTCTTTTCCATAATTGGGATCTGCCTTTGGCCATAGATAATTGGAGTAAGCTTAGGCTCCCTGCAGCGTTGCATTGAGAAGGAAGGTTCATAAAATGGAAGAAGAGATTTCTTTAATCATTTCTCATTTGTTACTATTCCCCAGACCCACACTTCAAAGTAGATGTGTTATTTAAAGGTTCTGTAGAGTTGACCTAACCTAGAAGAGTTTATTACTGTGAATTCCTCATTTTAGAAATAGAAGTCAAGGAGAAGCTGTGCAAAATCCAGGAGTCTAGTACGGTACGTGGAGTCAATTACAGAAGAGGCAAGAGGCATTCATCCCGCTTTAATTTCAAACATTTCTCCTGTGTACAGACAGCACTATTTTCATTATGGCGCCTAAGGGAGCACAGTGACACTTGCCTAGTTTTATGGCACTTTTAATACATGTTTGCAGCTATGAATCAAAGTCCCTCTATCTGCACTCATTTCATTCTTATTAGGCTTCATCCCCTCGAGATAGCAGCTGTGCTAAACCTTTTTTTTCCCCCTTCAGGCAATCTTTATTTTAGTCCTGATGAACTTCTTTTCAGCCACTCATTTCTCCATTCTGTCGGCTGTTGCACAGAGATTCGACTCTGGTGACTTTATGTGGTGGTGGTAGTAGTGGGAGTTTGTGACCACTGGTGAGATGTGACCGAGGATAATTCCTAATTACTTACTTTTATTGTAATGGAGACTAATGTTCTTAACATAAATACATAGGGAATGAATGCCTTCCTGTGCCAGGATTGCCACCTTATTTACTAAAGCTTCATTATATTAGTGATGTCCCAGAATGAGTTTAATATAATGTATACAGTAGGCTCAGATGGATTTGGTGAAAAGTCAAATCATTTTTGTCATTAAATCTTCATTTAAGATAAGTTTTCTGCAAATAGTGATCCATCTGGAATCTGATGAGCTACTAAGGCAAAAAACATCTATAGACCTCACTCACTAGTATATTAACCGCTCTTGCACTAGTTAATTTTTATGGGCCATAGATTCACATGTACAGTATATCAAGCATGGGATTAAATGTGTGTATTTATGATACTAAATTTGGTATATTCAAATAGGTATTACTGTTATTATTAAGCAGAGTTTATTTTATTTCACATTTAATTTTGTATTTAATAGCGTTGTGGTGTAATAACTGATTTTAATTCTTTTATAAGTTTTTACTTTTAATTTGGTTTTGTCTTAGTTGCCTTAAATTTCTTTTGTTATGTGTCTCCACTTGGTGAACTTTTATTTGTGATTCCCACCTTGGTTGCCGGCACTTGACAATAGTAAGTATGGAGCTTGTGTTACCAATCAGCCGTACCACATGCACTTCAGAACAGGCTTGAGTTTCTGCTGGAAGAGGTGATGGTGAGGCCATCATGGGCTTGTGGTTCCCAATGCCCCAGTGCAGTGATTGGGACACTATGCTGTAAAAGGGGTGGCGTTCTTCGGATGAGATATAATACTGAGACCGGGACTCTGTGATCATAAGAGAGCCCTGGGCATCCTTTTGTAAAGAGTAGGGTATATCTTGATGTCCAGGCTAAATTGCCCACCTTGGTGTAATCATTCTGGCCCCCTAATCATCCCCTGTCACTAATTGGCTATTTTTCTAACCACTTCACAACCTAACAGCTAATGGGTGCTGCACATTAGTGGTGGTTGAAATGGCTTCCCACTCACTGAAGCGCTTTGAGTAGTGAGAAAAGCGCTATATAAATGTAAAGTAGTATTATTATTGCTGCAGACCAGTGTTGTACAATTCCCAGTTGTCCAAAATTGTGAATACTTCTCAAACATGTTTAGATGTATTTAATTTGAGTTCATGGTTAATAAATTTTGAGCAACTTATTTTTTTGACTTTGACTTCTCTTTTGGGTATGGCACTCTGTATTTTTCTCAAACTTTTACAGTTTAAGAATGTCTCATAACTAAGAGTTTTGTTTAGTGATGTTCTGATCAAGCTGGGTCTACTAGATTTCTTAAGACCCAACATTATGGTCCCCATTATGGAAAATAAGGGAAGTGGCTATTAGGTAGTGGCCTTCATTTTAGAAAGGAGCCGTTTTAGATCTTTTCCCGTTTTTCTGTTTGTTGTTTTGTACTCTGTTCAGATTTACAGATGATCTTTCTTGTGTGCAGATGGCTAAACCATATTATGTGTTGCCTTGTTCTGTTGATTTGCTATATTTTGGACTGTAAGAACTGAATACTGTAGTAATTATAGTTATTTTTCTATGTAATACCTTTTTTTCTTATTGTTCATTTTGTTCAGATTTGATTGCCCTGCTTTAGTTCATATAATTACAAGGGATGTGTCTAGGCCTTATTTTGTTTTTGTTTCTATTTTTGGGATGTGAATAAAGCTACTTAAAGAATTTTTTTAAAAACCCAAACACATGAATTCAAAAGAAAGTCAGCTTTTACTGTGCTTTGCCAATTTTCTAATTCTTTGTTTATTTGAAAGAACAGCAAGACTGCAATTCACAAGTCATTAACAATTATGATTGATTAAACAGATTTCAATAGCTGTCCTCTAATCTGTAGGTCTTCACTTGGAATTTACAAAAATTTACACAGGTCCTAGGTGTTTTGGTAGTTTGTTTGTTTGCCTTTGATACTGGCTTATTAAATTGTATTTGGTGTGTATTGTGTATAGAGGCACTGGAAGTGCTGATGACCAGGGACACTGTAGATTTTTAATCTGATCCTGTCCATAACATCTGATTTTTCCAAAATGTCCTCTGGCAGCTAACATTGGATCTCTGTTAGCATTAGAAAGGAAAGGAAGATAGAGAGGCAGTTGGTGGATTTTTAACATGTTAGTAATTCACATGATTATAATAAATGTGTAAGTCTAAGCAAATTTTTACAGTTTTAGCAGCGTTACTGGTTTTTACGTATAAGCCAAGTTTAAGTAATTTTAATGAAGGCCTGCAAAAAATGAAGAAAACTATAAACCTCCCTTCTTTCTCCGTCATGCTTCCTCTGTTTTTAGATAATAGACGTTTAAATGCTGTGTTTCTAACTTTCTGAGCATTTTCAGGTATGTCATTTTTTGGATTTTCTATGTTAAGTTGAACACCTTTTAATGTTATGCTGTTTAGTATATGCTTCGTGTTGCTGCATGCCAGTGAATGCTTATAATTTCTTTTGTTATTCCAGTCCAAAGTACGAGTGAAATCTACTGTTTGCCTGATTTTCCCCTCCAGGTTGTGTTTTCAGGAGTGTTCTCTCGTTATCTCGATTGTCTTTACACTTGCCAGTCCTTTTACCACAGCAGCTGTTTCCTTTACACCCATTTCAACGCTTGTGCCAAGCAGGGAACTCAGAATTTCCACGAAAAATTCATTTCCTCTCTTATACACACCTATTTCAGGTGGAAAAACTAAAAACTTATATCAACATAATCTCCAAGGGCTATGTATTTACATCGCTGAGTTGTGGCAATAATTATTATGTACTATACAGTTGTCATTTTATTGATGCCTAGCCAAAGGAAATAAGATGGGCTGGTGGCCTCTGTTTTTCCTCATTTAGAGTGAACCTCACCGCAGGAGCACCACATTAAGAGTTTCCTGTATATCCGTCCTGGCCTGAGTTGTTTTTATATTTTTCAAAAGTTTTATTTTTCTCTCCTTTTAATTAGTCCACCTGACACGTGTGACCCTTTTGGAGAGCAAAGATATAAAAGGTTCAAGTGGTAAGTCAGTGATGAAATTGAAAGAGGTCATATGTAAAACAGAAATAGTTGCCTCATTCACAAAGTCTAGAAATTACATACATTGAATAACGCTGAGCATGCCGAGGTAAGAGGAGCTCTTTGTCCTCTATTAGTGTCACCTTACACCTGAAGCAAATAATGGATAGCTTTGTACTTTTCACAAAAATAAATGCAAATTTTTTTTTTTTTTCCCCCAAACAAGTACAATATTGACTAAACTGAACATGGACTTTAGTAATGGAATAGAATTTCCTTTATTTTAAATGTTGTAACAACCAAATCCAAGCATGGAAGAAAAACACAGGTACATGTGCTAGTGATTAAAATTACTGGTGAGTCTTGGTCAGACTCCTTATTCAGCACTGAACCCACCAACCCATTTACTATCACAACTACAGTCACATTTTTATGTAGTAAGATTGCAAAATTTAGCAAAATATTGGTGTAGTATTTTTTAGTAGTATTTCTAAAAAATTTGGTAGATTGGAACTTTTTTAGTACTGGTGTAATGTAATGTGCAACACTACTAATTTGTCATTCTCTCATTCTCTTCCTGGCAAGTCTGTAGTTTTTATTTTTTTTGGGAACTGAAACAAAATAAAAGGTGTACTTGGATAATACAAACATGGAGAAGAAGGTAAATTCCACACAATGGAAAATTAAACTCGGGTCAAGTTAGGCAGTAGTTGTACTCCTTTCAAATGAAAATGACTTTAAATTCAAGAAGAACTAGGGGTCTCTGCCCCCTGGTTGCTTCATTTGCCAACCCTCTGGTATGGGTAACCAGATATACAATTTAAAGAGATTGTTATCCATATTCGTGTGTTTCATATTATATAATCATCCTGTTTCACCATCAGGGAAAAGCAAAGGAAGAAGTAAAGGATCGGACTGAGGCGATTTATTAGACAGAAACAACGAATTGTGCTTTGGTTTTGGATAAACACGAATATCAACTCTGTCTTTGATACCTCCGTCTTTTGAAACTATTATCGCTGACAATTCGTCACATGTTGTTTATTATAAATGTGCCTGTGATCTTTCCGGATTCGTATAGAAATCCAAGAAAACTTCTTTGTCCGTGTTTATCAGGTAAATTTCATGTAAAGTGAGATACTTTTGGAAGTATAGATTTGTATAAATTATTGGCTGTATAATTTCTAATACGTCTGATCGTTTAACTCTTTAATTCCTATGTTACATCTCTTCTTGATCATAAATATAAATATGACCGAATTGTGGTTTCTTCGAAATTCAACTTGTCTTAGCCTTAATTGTTGTGGGACTACAGATTCTCATAGCGTACGGTCCAGAATCGTAGAAATCTACATTTTGAGCATTGGATGATGCAAACGCGAACAGATTATTGTAGGTTTAGATATTTTGCCTGTAGTGTTTGTGATTTCACTTTCACCAAACAACAAATCTTTTAATTCTCGTGGATAGGCCTCTTCATTAGGAAGAAACACTACTTTTCCCTGATGGCAACACAAATTAGACAATCTAAAAGTCTCTGACTTAAACTTTAAAGCTGAACAATATCTGTATACTTCTGTCACATCACCTATGTCCATATATTCAATCTCTTTTTGCTGTTCTGTTATTTCAGTAATAATTTCCATTTGTTAGCGCTAATGCGATCTTTACTATCAGTTTTTTGAGACTTTCGAATTTTAATACTTTCCTAATCTGCAACTTGCTGTGTGTGTGTATTGCGCCAACGTTTTTGAACCTCTTTATGATGTTCTACTTTGTCTTTTGCTCTTTGTCTTTTATTTCGACCCTGCTTGGACCTGTTAGGTTTTCAGTTCCACTTGGTCCGGGCTGATTATTACTTTCCTTATTTTCCGAATTTGCACTTCGATTATTATTGTTCTTTTTTGAATTCTTTTCTCTCCAATGCTTTTGGGCCTCTTTTCAACGTGCAGCCCTTTCTTCTTCGCTTAGTCGTTGTCATCTAGAATGTATAAAATTATTTTCCAGCAAAGGAGTTCAACGAATGTATTGAATAAATTGTATATATAAAAATACTGTCCAGAAAAGCTTCTTTAAAGGATGAAACTATGGACTTTTCATAAATGACTTAAAATGAGGAAAACGTAAAAATTTATAAGAGCTGAGAGCGCAGAAAGTGTGTCTGACAAAAGCATTTACACGAATGAGAGGTGAGAGGACCGTGGTCTTGTTTGAAAATGGTTGAGAGGAGTGCTTGACTTGAAAAATCTCATGGCAAAAGTCTTGTCTCGGAGGACTTGAAAAAATCTTCCAAAAAGTCTCATCTTGTCGCAGGATTTTTTTATATAATAGAGAGATATTTCCTGAACTTGGATTATGCAGTAAGTTAGATGAATGGAAGGACTCACAGATAGAATGATTAACCATTAATCTCAAAGTAAATTGCAAAAAAGCGCAGCAGCAGTAATATGACACAGTATATCGTGAAAACAGTAAACTGCCACTCACTATGAAGTGAAAAACAGCTCCCTTCAATGAATAAGAGATCAATACCAACCTGTCAGTGTGCGGAATTATTATATTAATGATTGTGATGTATTTTGGTACAAATGACCTCATATACGCTTGTGAGCAAATTTCTGTTCTTTCCCTGTTGGATAATTTCTTCCTCCATAGATCAGTTACCTCAACAACCTCTGATTTCACTTAGCTATTTTTTTCCTTCACTCCTTTATGTGTCTGTTTTTTAATTTGCATCTTTCTCTTTCAGTCTGTTTGTTAAATTCTAGCTTTGAAGTTACAATAAGGTGATTTGTTATTACAAGTTTGGTCAGGGCCAATCCACACAGCTTACTTGGTGCATCTTGCTCCCCCTTTTGAAGTCTGTCTAAAAATATTGGCTATGTTTTTTAAAAAGTTGAGGCCGCAGTCTTTATTGTACCTCTCCGAAATGTGAATGGGTGCATATTTTACATGCATGAGTGCAATGCAGCTAAAAGCTCTATTCTGTCTCTGCAGTTTTCACATTTATAATCATTTGTATGTTTTTTAGTCTTATAGCTTAAAACAAGAAATGCAAGATATCACTGCTTTTATATTTCTTCATTTTAGTCAGAATGTGACTGATTTATTCACAACTGGTGAATCAGTGAAGAGAGGATTACAGTCTACAGTACTGCCTACATTTCACTTCGTTTTGTCATTAAATCTGCCCTACCTCTATATAGAAGGATGAAAAACAAACAAATGTACTGACTGAAAAAATTAAGTCAGTGAAAAATTTAATGAGGAAAGCCTGGGAAAATAGACGTGGTCAAAAAATCGTCAAAACCCACTTCCTAATCCAAAAATCAAAGTTCTATTCTTAAGCAAATTGCTTATTTTGGGAGTCTCAGATATAATAGTGATTATGTGTGATTCTATCTTCCACATATCACATAACCAATTTTACATTCTTAGTGATTCATGGGATGTATTACTGTAGTAATGGACCATGCAATAAGCCCCGAAATCTTCTTTTGATATAGGCATAAACATGGTGTTGAACATTATGTTGAAAGATTTGAAACTTCTAAAGGTAGCTTTCTAGGAATAATGAAATATCAAAATAGAATTTGTAGGCCATAAAACTCCCAATGAACAATGTATACATTATTTACAGAAACCCTAGAATAATGCAACGTAAACGTAAATATGCCAATTATAACAGTGCCTATCAGAGTATAGCTTTTCTTTACAAAATACAGTATGTAAAAAAATGGATTTTATTATGATTAGAAGGCCAAATGTCGTAAAATTGTATGATGAAATAAAAAAAAAGATAAAAAGCCAGTCCATATAAAATTTCATTAAAAAGAAAATCACTTTTTGCAGCAGAAAGATAGTGTGAATAAGTGTAATTAAGCAAGGAATTAGTTGTGCATCATGAAAGTGAATCACATGTCTGACTATGGAGCAAATAGTTTACTTAATCCTATTAAATTTTGTTTTTTGCATCAACTCTTAAAATTGAAAAATTGTATTATCTGCAGAAGTGAATGTTTATTTATTTATTTACAAAGGGAATGTTTCTGCTAATCTTTTTTTATGCTTTCTGCATTTTTTAATCTGTTTTCTTCCTTTCTTGGTAGAGGGAGTTTGTGAGATATGGCTGACTAGTGAAGACACTGGTGCTTATGGGAGAGACATTGGCACAGATCTACCAACCCTCCTGTGGCGCCTTGTCGAAGTGATTCCTGAAGGAGCAATGCTGAGGCTCGGCATGACCAACCCTCCTTACATTCTAGAGCATCTGGAGGTGAGTGCTGAGATACACACATGAATTTTTTTCCATTTCCAGTCGTTAACGTTAATTTTTGAAATATAAAGGAGTTTGATGAATAATTTTCTGAAACTTTACATAACGTACAAAGTTCTTTATAATTGTACTTACTATAAAAGTTGGCATACATAATTATTTTTTACTGATTTTAAAATGCAGGGTTTCCTTTTTACTACTGTACCATGCGTTCAATTTATTAATACATAGGGTGAACTTTTTAGGGATGCTTATGTTGCACCAGCAATTGCCCCTTTTTGCTTCCAGAGTATCCTTAATTTTCCCCTTTTTGCTTCCAGAGTATCCTTAATTTTTCAAGGTGTATTATCTCATGTTATGGTTATAAAAAAGTACCTTGAAATGTAGGGATTCTGACTTGACAGGATCACACGGCTTCTGCAGAATTTGGCCACACGTTTGTATAGTGAAACTACTATTACACCTCATCGTAAAGATATGGTTGTTTGAGATCTGTGAGACCATTAGAGTAAACTGAAGTTCTTGAAACCAGTTTGAGATGATACGTGTTTTGTGGCATGGAGATTCTTAGTGGATACAGACCAGGACCTTAATAGCACAGGAACACTCAAGTGCAACTAGTGTTAGCAGGTCTAATGTTTGCTAACAATGCATTCCCTACACCTGGTGCTGTTTATACAGTGCAGGTTTGATTCGTGATTTCATACTGTTTATGCTGTCTTCAGATTCTGTCATCCATTCAGTCTCTGGCAGTTTTTGTGGTCACATTCTTACTGTAGGCCCTTATTATTTGTAGCTGACAGAAGATGTGCCCAATGTGGTCTTCAGCAGCTGTAGTTCATCTCCTTAAGCATTTGTGGCCTTTTTTGAAAGAATCTATTTGTTTTCCTCCAACTTCTTTCACTAACAGTGTGTTTTTTACCTACTGTTCCTTTATTTGTCTCTCACACAACTCACTATAAACTCTGTAGTTTATGAAAATTCTGGGATGGTAGCTGTTTTTGAAATGCTAGACCCACCACGTCTGGCACCAGCCGTCATTTTGTCATCAAAGTCTTGCTTGTTCTAATGTTTGATTAAACAATGATGAAGCCTTTCGACTTTGTATACACATACAGTATATTGATTTGGTGCCACATGGCTGTTTGTCGGATCAGTCTGTTTGCCATTGATTCTCAGCTGGACCAAATAAAGTGGCCACTAAGTGTATAGTGCACTTTCTTTGACGTGCCCAGGGAAACTGACCTATTTCCAAATACACAATGGTTTCAATAGACTGTAATACAAAATAACCAGCCAACCAGTATGCAAATCAGCATATTTATTATGGATGTGTTCAACACAAATGTAATTGATTGTTGGTGTTCACACATAGTCAATTGATAAGCAAAATGTAAGCTGTTCAGGTAAAATGTTTGGTTGAAGTAAGTTGTGGGGCTCCCATTTAGAATGTTTTGGCACAAAGAGGGTGTGTCACACTTATAGTACTCAGTGTATTTGGGTGAGCAAAATGAAGTTTGTTACTAATGTGGTTTTGGATCAGATAAATCAGCATTCCTCCTTCAGCTTTTTGTCATGAAAGAGGCATGATAAGTGGTGAGTGCCTCTGAGTGCACATTAGCTGCTTGCAGATGAATGGAAACAAATTACATTATTGTACTGGGAATCACCTTTTTAATTTTTTGCTGTGATTACGTGACTGCAGCTAGAGCTATTGGGAACTCACTTAAGTGCTTCATTATGACTGTAAAAATGCTCATTTGTGATGACACTACATCCATACAGTATGTACCTTTCCCTAATATTGATATGTATATATGATACATTAAGTTGAATATTAGTCTTTAAATGAACAGAAGTGTGACATCAAGATAATCTTAAGGCTGCTTTTTCACCTTTAAGATTTTTTTATTCAAAAATAAAGACACAAACAGATTTATTTTTGAAAAATAGAATTATAATTGTAACCCCCTTGCACCATCATCCCTTTATTGGTAGGCAAGGACCTGAGCTCTGAGACCTTCAGCCCTTTTATACATAATCCAAGCACTGTTACTCAGTTATTAATAAAACAAAACTCTCTTTACTTAATTGAAACATGAACAGTTTTCCAAACTTGAGGTATTTACAAATATATACTGTACACATACATAAAACACAAACACTAAATTATTTACAGGTATACAGTACATATATTATGTGTCCGAAACTACTGGTGAGCTCACCCAGGACTTATTTACCCAGTCAGTAAATATTACTCACTATGTTGGAGGCCCCAAACGTAGCTCGGGTGCGTAGTGGCCAAACAACCAACACAAAAACTGGCCTCTTCACTTGAAAGTTTACTCAAGCCACTTTAAAACAAACAAAAAAAAAAAAACGACCTTGTCTTATTTACAGTAATCCCTCCTCGATCGCGGGGGTTGCGTTCCAGACCCCCACGCGATAGGTGAATATCCGCGAAGTAGAAACCATATGTTTGTATGGTTATTTTTATATATTTTAAGCCCTTATAAACTCTCCCACACTGTTTATAAATATTCCCCGCAGAGTTATGCAGCATAATCCCTTTGTATTCTCTTAGATATTAGGTAAGATTCATTGAAATTATGTATATAAACACACTGTTTATATACAGTAAAGCCTAAATATTATTTTAAAGATATTGAGTGTCTCCAATATCACATATGTTACAGCCATTACGATAGACAGGCCACCAGCAATAAATACGTACAATGCAAGAAAAATAGTATACAGTAAATGTGTGTACAGTGACACTAAACGTACGTACATGTACTAAGTACTGTAAGTAGAAAATTAATTATGGTTACTCACCAACAATGACACGATGACTTGTCCAATAACAATGAGTTTAATTTTGCTGCACAACAAAGGAGAGCGTTACAGCTCTTCTAAAGGAGCCACTTCAGGCGATTGTGTAGCACTGCCGTTGTTCTTCTGGCAGTCTTCAATCCAAATCCCTAAAGCAGATTCCATCCAGACTATTGCCTTATTACATCCACTTACAACTCGTTTTGCACCCTGGTTAAAAGGACACTGCAGCCGTAGATCTTATATACCTTTCCTACTTTTTAAATAAAAAGAATTGTAGCCTTCAACAAATCCAAAACATTTACCTTTTCGGCAATCGTTAACATCTTCCGTTTGCGCTTGGGCACGGCCCCTGAAGCAGTAGCAGATCGTTTTGTAGCCATAATGAAGGGCTTGACTATGCACAAAGATAAACACAAAAGAGCACAACTCTTTACACAGCGAAACACGTTGATGCTGAATGAGTGAGACGATACTTCCTGGTTAACACTGCATTCAGCACGCAGGAACTTAACTGCGTGCTCTGATTGGTTAGCTTCTCAGTCATCCGCCAATAGCGTCCTTTGTATGAAATCAACTGGGCAAACCAACTGAGGAAGCATGTACAGGAAGTAAAAAGACACATTGTCCGCAGAACCCGCGAAGCAGCGAAAAATCCGCTTTATATATTTAGTTATGCTTTCATATAAAATCCGCGATAGAGTGAAGCTGCGAAAGTCGAAGTGCGATATAGCGAGGGATTGCTGTATTCTTTTTTATACTCGGGTACCTCCTTTAGGCCTCTCGACTCCCACTTTCTCAAACACACTCTCTGCTCACCATTTCTGCACTGGTGTCCTGCCGTCTTTCCCTTTATCACCGAACTTTTTTTTTTTTTTTTTTAGCCAGTTGTTAAAGTTAGTGCTTCTTTCTTTCTTTCCATCTTGTTTCGCCGTTTTGCCTCAACAGCGCCTCTCTCTCTCTTTCTTTGTCTTGTTTCGCCGTTTTGCCTCAACAGCGCCTCACTCTCTCTTTCCGTCTTGTTTCGGTGTGCTGCCTCAACAGTGTCTCTCCTTATCGTTCTTTCTTCCTGTCTTGTTTCGGCGTTTTGCCTCAACAGCGCCTCTCTTTTCTCTTTCTTTCTTTATGTCTTGTTTCGGCGTGCTGCCTCAACAGTGTCTCTTTCTGCCACTCCCTTTCGTTCTTGTTTTGGCGTGCTGCCTTAACAGTGTCTCTTTCTGCCTCTCCCTTTCGTTCTTGTTTCGGCGTGCTGCCTCAACAGTCTCTCTTTCTGCCACTCCTTGTTTCGGCGTGCTGCCTCAACAGTCTCTTTTGGCAATTCCTTTTTGTTCTTGTTTCGGCATGCCGCCTCAACGGTCTCTTCTGGCAACCCCTCTGCCCAATCAGGCAACACACATTATATATATATATATATATATATATATATATATATAT
>JANRMT010062844.1:6162318-6183512 GCA_026402145.1 Polypterus bichir lapradei
TCCTTCAATAAACTTTATTTACACAAACAAGGTTATATTTTCCTTTTGAAACCTGACCAGGTTACATAATTATAAAATGTTTTATGGCTACTCCACTGTTTGCAGCCTCTATGACTGGGATGGTAATTGTACTCAAAGTTAAACAATTTCAATCACATTCCAAATAATAAGCATAGGAAAGTTGAACTTACCTCCAGTTAATTGAAATGATTCTTATTACAGTAGCTGTTTAAAAAAAAAAAAAAAAAAAATCAAATCTGACCCTATAGGATACTGTTCAAATACCAGGCACCCAGAAATAGGGTGGATTGTGCATGTTGGGTACAAAAAGAAAAAAAATGGCCCTCATACCCAGTGCAATTTCATAAACTCCTAGTCTCTGTGCAGGATCTTTCTTAAAGGGTAAGTTTGGTATTTTTCAGGTCAAAGTTATTTCTTCACAATCATGGTAAATATTAATTTGTCACATAAAACTGTGTTCTGAAGTGAAGTGTTTTTTAAATAATTTTTAAACATTTAGTATTTAAAGCAGTGCATGGTGATGACTTACCGAGGTGAGTCTATGCACATTGGCCCTGAAAGATGCCACAGAAGAGAAGACGAGTGGTGGAGAAGCTCCTGTGAAAATGGCTAACTGTAAATAAAGGTTCTATTCACCAGCTCCAAAAGTAGAGTACTTGTAAATGGAAACCCGTTCCTGGAATTCTAGGTGACAACTGTTGTACTACAAGGTGATACCTCAGTGCTATTCTTATTCATAATATTCATAAATTATGTCATGAGCAGTGCAATTGAACAACAAGCTGATGAAGGCATAAATGACTTCATAGCTTATTCATGTCAATCATCTCATCACACAGCAAAGAGCATAAAAGATCTGGATTTTATGGATGACATAGCTGTTTTCGAAGGAGATATTAATAAAACAGAAAGACAGCATGCAATGAGGGTCGGTCTCCATATCAACACATCAAAAACAGAAGCCATGACTAACCAGGAACCATGTAGTAGAAACATCAAACTAGGAAACCAGGAAATCAGATGGGCAGATAACTTCAAATACCTGGGAGCTAAGGTCAGATTAACAGAAACCAACCTTAAAATCAGAAAAGCAAAAACATAGGGAACCTTCTGGAAATTGAACATATGGAACTCATGTACCAATTAAACTAAAAAGCAACATATGTAGAGCATCATGTTTGTCAGTACTGTTATATGGATGTGAGGGCTGGGTCATCAACAAACAACAACAGCAAGAAAGTGGTAAATTCACATCAAGGCTATAGACCACATACAAAACACAGAAATCCTTAAGCAAGTCAGCCAAGAATCACTCCTTGACACCCGAGAAAGGCATCAACTAAGATTCATTGTTAATTGTTTAAGGAGAAATCCAACGGAACCACACAACATCTATGCATTGAACACTCCAACGAAGTAGTGGTCAACCGGCAGTCCTCTGTGGCAACAGAGCAGGAAATAAGAAAATTGGTGAAAGGCAGAGTTGCTTGGTCAAAACACGTGCTTGACTACATTCCGAAGCAGTAGAGGCTGAATGATGATGATGTCACAACAGTGTTTTGCTTTGTACTTTTTTTTCTTCATCTTTAAATGACATGTGTGAATAAAGGCGCTATACTGCGCCTGACCCGACACAGATTCACACTGAGGCACATGTAAAATAAAACCAATATTTATTTTTTCTTCACCTGTGGGGCACGTCTTCCCCGTGAACCCCATAGGCAATACACAGTCCCAAGCACTTTCTTCTTTGGCACCACCACCACTCCTCCCAAGCAACCTTGTCCTTTTCCACCCAACTCCGGCCACTGAGTAGTGGTCGCTGGCTCCTTTTATAGTTCACCCGGAAGTGCTCCAGGTACTTGATTACCAAGTTCTGGCTGCACTTCCGGGTGTGATGAACACGTTGCCCATAGGGGCTCAGGAGTCCCAAACACAGCACCCCCCTGGCGGTGCCTGCGGGACCCAACAGGGCTGCACCCAACTCCAATTCTCATGGAGCCCCTGTGGGAAACCGAGGCACTGCTCCAACCCGGGAGGGCGGCCATCTATTGTCCAGGGAGGAGGTATTTCTCTGTCCAGGGCTGCTCCCCCTGAATATAGTATGCCTCCTGCCAAACATGATACACTGTTTTGCAATCTCAAGACACAGATCAATATATTAAAAAATTTTGACTTGAAAATGTACTTATTCAGTAACTTTTAAGGGTTTTCATTCACCCATGGACCCATGTATCCATTAGCGCCATTGTAAGCTACAAGAACGCACAATCAGTTCACTTTATTCTTGTATTACTGGTTTCCACTGAAGAGAGATTTTTGAATGCAAAACAGTATCGGAGACATTCGTAGCAAAATAGCATTTACGTACAAAATCTGTTTGAATTAATGTTAATGAAGAAGTCAATAAAATTAGACTAAAACAAAACAAAATATAGTAACAGTAAACTTTTCTGGCATAATCCTTAGGCAGTTCTCAGTGGAAGAGAAGAAAGTAAAAACTCCCAATTACCTTGGGTTTTAGCTACCCAGGTCATCTGGAAATTCATGGGCATTCTACAGTATCATACAGCATGTGCTGGACTCCATAACTGTGGTTTAATGTGACAACTTGGCACTGTATTTTTAACTATTTCAAACAGTCCCCAGCCACTGTAATATGTTGTTTCATGGCCAGTAGAAATAGCTTGGTAAAAGCAGCTGTAACAGCTAGTGTCACAGCAGGATACTTAGAAGAAAAAAGCCTGTAACAGCTGGATATTATCATAGTCAAACTTTTATTTAAAATGAATCTCATATATTTTTTACAACAGGAACAGGCTAATCATAAGTAGGATATATAATACTAAAGTGGATTTATGGGAATACTACAGCCACAAATATTTTTTCATATCTGTTTCTTACCCCATAATTGTTTGTAAAACCTTTTTTCTCCATGAAAATACGGCATTAAGAGCTCACTATATTTCTGATACAGTGCACTTCAATAGAGACACAGCTTGAATAACAGCAAACAATATCAAAACATTCATACAAAAGTCTGACTTATGAGAGAAGAACATTCAGATGAGATTGAGGTTTTGCACTGAAGCCCCACCTCTCCTCTTATTCGTCCATCATTAAGCCACAATGCTGTATTTCCTGGTTTTCCCTTATCAGTTTGTGAAACTGCACCTGTGAATTGACCTTCTGCTTGTTGAAGGTGATATACCTTCCACCTGATAAATAGTTTCACTCACTTTCCTTTACATTTTTATTGTCCATTTGGTGCCTCAGATATCACATATGTCATGTTGCTCAAAAAATGAGCTATAACTTGGAAGGACAAAAGCTCATGCTTGAATGCATCTCTTTCTCTCTAGTGTACAATAGTTTGTAGTGGAGGTGGTTTATTTTAATAATAATTTAGTCAAAAGGCATGTGTTTGGGATATTGTGAGCATATGATTGGATACCTTACATTTGGATTCTTCTTCTTTCGGCTGCTCCCATTGAGGGTTGCCACCCTGGATCATCATCTTCGTCCTGTCTTGTTCATCTTGCTCTGTTACATCCACCACCTGCATATCCTCTCTCACCACATCCATAAACCTTCTCTTAGGCCTTCCTCTTCCCCTCTTCCCTGGCAGCTCTATCGTTAACATCCTTTTCCCAATATACCCAGCATCTCTCCCTCTGCACATGTCCAAAGCAAGGCAATCTCACCTCTCTGACTTTGTCTCACAACCGTCCAACTTGAGCTGACCCTCTAATGTACTCATTCCTAATCCTGTCCATCCTTGTCACACCCAATGCAAATCTTAATATCTTTATCTCTGCCACCTCTAGCTCTGTCTCCTGCTTTCTGGTCAGTGCCACCGTCTCCAACCCATATAACATAGCTGGTTTCACTACCGTCCTGTAGATCTTCCCTTTCATGCTTGCTGATACCCGTCTGTCACAAATCACTCCTGACACTGTTCTCCACCCATTCCACCCTCTCTTTTTCACTTCTCTTCCACAATCCCCATTACTCTGTACTGTTGATCCCAAGTATTTAAACTCATCCACCTTCACCAACTCTACTCCTTCATCCTCACCATTCCTCTGACCTCCCTGTCATTCACACACATGTATTCTGTCTTGTTCCTGCTGACCTTTATTCCTTTCCTCTCTAGAACATATCTCCATTACGCAACCTTTATATATATATATATATATATATATATAATTTTTTTTTTTTTAATGAATGTTTTGATGTAGTTTGGTGCTGTTCAACCTGGGTTGCCATCACATCAGAAATGTAGTGATTGTTGTTCCTCATAAAAATTTGAGATTCAATATTTTTGTCATTCATCATTACAAATCGCGGGGGGGTAATTAACAGATACAAAAATTGTCACAATTTGGCAGAATACTCCTTTAGATGCTGATACCCTTGGCAAACATTTTATACAAGCAGGCATATCATTTCAAAATTCAGTGACCCTGAATGACTAAAGGTACAGTTGTGTTATTTATCTTTGTAATTTTAGGACATTTTGTGATTGCAGTGTATCCTCTGGGATGTGTGTTCTAAATGCGATTTACAGCTTTTTATTTTGGAAAGAGCATTTTGAAATCCTGAGATGAATTTAACTAGAATTCTGTTTAGGGAGTTAAGTGCAGAAATTATATGATGTAAATTGTTCTATTTAAGAATCTACTGTAAACAGAACAAATTAACTACAGCCATGTAATTATAAAGTGCTTAAAAATAATCTCCACAAGTATTTTCTAAGGCTGACTAACTGCCATTTACTTATGATTGCGAAGTAACATAACTAATTTTTTTTAATTTATTTGAATCAATTGAAAAAGCTGACTGATTGCAAAACACTTTTCAGGACTAAACAAGCCCATATATTTTAAAGGGAATAACGTGGCAGGAACAGCCACACCATCAGCCCTGATGAATGCATGCTTTTCCATAGTCATTGGTCTTTAGTCTCGATGCCTAAGGAGCAATCCTGAGACTAGCAGCCAGTGAATTCCTGACTTTGAAGACTGAGCTGCTGGGCATAGATTAATTTACCCTGCAAAATGGGTTGTACGAGGTGTGGCAGAAAAGTAATGAGACTGATTTTTTATTTACCAAAGTTTTTATTTTTTTCAAACATCAATGTTATCCCCTTCAAAGTAGTTCCCTTGGGCAGCTACACACCGATAGAGACGTTGTTCCCACTGTTGGTAGCAGCGCTGGAAGTCTTCATCCGGTATGGTCTTCAGCATGTCCGTTACACTCTTTTGGATGTTTTCTGAAGTCCCGAAATGACGTCCTTTGAGGACATTTTTCAGTTTAGGAAAAAAGAAAAAATCACACGGACTGAGGTCAGGTGAATAAGGGGGCTGGGGAACCACAGGAATGCCTTTTGAGGTCAAAAATTCTGTTATGGAGAGGGCAGTGTGACATGGGGCGTTGTCATGATGGAGCATCCATTTGTCTGCAATGTCTGGTCTCACGCGAATGACCCTTTTTCTGAGCCTTTCAAGGATGTCTTTATAAAAAACTTGGTTGACAGTTTGTCCTGGAGGAACAAATTCTTTGTGGACGATTCCCCTTTTGTCAAAAAAACAAATCAGCATTGATTTGATCTTCGATTTGCTCATTCGAGCTTTCTTTGGTCGAGGAGAGTTTGCAGTGTGCCACTCCTGACTTTGCCTCTTGGTCTCAGGATCGTATTCAAAAATCCATGATTCATCACCTGTGATCACACGACTAAAGAAATCTTGCCCATTAGCGATTCTGTCAAGAAGATCAAGACACTTGTTTTTTCGATTGTCCTTCTGCTCAATTGTGAAGTTTTTCGGCACCATTTTGGCACAGACCTTTCGCATGTGCAAATGTTCAGTCAAAATTTGATGAACGGTAAATCTGTTCAAATTTAATTGTTCACTCAACATTCTTAATGTTAAACGACGGTCTGATCTCACAAGAGTGTTCACACGTTCGATGTTTTCATTGGTTTTCGAAGTTGAAGGCCTCCCTGAATGGTGTTCATCTTCAATGTGTTTTCTGCCTTCCAAAAATTATTTGTGCCAGCGAAAAACTTGAGCTCGGGATAAAGAATGTTCCCCATAGGCCTGTTTTAACTTTTCAAACGTCACACTTGCCGATTCTCCAAGCTTAACACAAAATTTAATGGCACAACGTTACTCCAAATTCTGCTGTTCCATTTTGCGTGATGCACAACCAAAAACACAACTTCGCTAATAGCAGTCACAAAAATCACGTAGTTAACGGAAGGAGTTGAAACTCGCACTGAGCTATGGGAGGGTACTGATACACGTGCTCTATCAAGGACAACAGCGCAGCGTTGCCAGATCGCTTGCAGTGTTGCCAGTCTCATTACTTTTCTGCCACACCTCGTATGTTTTAATCCTAGTGCAGGCTCTGGACTATGCAGTAAGCATAAATAAATGTACCCCTGTCAAAGAAAGTCTTTTATGACTTCACACATTGTAATGAGTTTGTTGAATTTGCTTCTAAACAAAATTTGAAGTGAATGTAGAAACTTAAAAAATAGAGTACTATGACTGTGCTTTCTTCTTTCTGCTGTGATTCTTGCTGCAACCCATTTTACGAGTAAGATTAGCTTGATAAGGATACAATCTGATCATCTGCATGCACTTGTTCTGATTTTGTTTTCATACTCAACCAACTATGCACATTATTATTTAGCAGATATATATATAAGTAGACGTCACTCAAATATTTCCTCAACAAGTTTTTGGATTACTTCCAAATTTATAAGTTACAATTAGACCAGTCACATAAGCTAGCAGAAAAAGATTGTTTCATCATCTCCACTTTGTTTGCTGTAGTGTTTTATGTGTGATGCCTGTGGTAAAGAAAGAAGCCTAATTATATGTATTTTATGATTTTAATGAAGAAACTTCTAAAATTTTAAATGACCTACTTGTAAATAAGTGTAGCAAGCTTTTAAGATGGAATTCTGCTGAAGCCAATGTTTTTGGTGGACTGTGGACCAGACATGGGTTAAAAACAAATGCTAATTAAATATTTGCTTGTAGAAATGCCTTAAAAAATGCTGTTTTGGCGTATTTGAAGTTTTTCCAAATAAACTGGTACAAATAAAAAATTTCAAGCATTTCAAATACTTTCTTGACAACTCAAATATTTGTATTTGAAGCATTTGAAGTATTTCAAATAATTCACAAGACATACTATTTAAATGAAAGCTTATAGAATATTTTAACAATTTTCAAATATTTTAGACCTTTTAAAAGTACATTTCAAAGACTTCATCTTATGCAGTGTCCAAAAATGCAGCAGCGTTTTTTAAAATTTTTGTGGGTTCTACTTGCTGGCACAGTGGATTGAGCACAGCTGTTGTTAGCCAGGAAGTTGCATTGCTGCATGAACAGCCACTTTAGTCTCATCTGTGTGGTGTTTTCTGAGCTTTCTTTTTAGAAAATTCCTTTGCGTGTGTTTTTACACTTCTGTTCTGGTTATCAGATGATCTGAATACCATTGCAGTCGTGATCAACACTACAACAGTTGCTCAATTCTAAGCTTTATTCAGAAAATTAGTATTTCTCCTTCTAAAGTAACCACATGTTCTTAGACTACAGTGTCTATAAATAAAGTATTCACCCCCTTTATTACTGTACAACATTAAATCACAAATGATTTATTTTGATTTTATTGACATCATCATCAAGAGCATTTATTTCTACAGCATATTTTCAAACATAAAATGTAACTCAAAGAGCTTTAAAAGATGTCAAAGTAATAGTTGCAAGAAAAGAAAAAAAAAGGAATTTAGGCAAGAATAAATGCTAAAAATAAATCACTGGAAACTTCCATAGCATAGATATATTATTTATGGAAAAGTAGAGTCAAATATGTAATATTGTACTGTGTGTCTCTAAAGATGAATGTGATGATAAGGTCGTATGGCCAGCATGACAGAAGAAAACAATAAATAAAACAGAAAAAACACTCTAATTTCAAAATAAAAACAGATCTCTGCAAAGTGATTTAAATTATATACAAATATATAAAGCACAAAATAGTCAACTGTGTAAGTATTCACCCTCCTTAACATGACACATATTAGTCACCAGTGGTACAGCCAGTTGCTTTTAGAAGTCTCAGAATTAGTACAATGGAAATCTCCTGTCTGGAGTTTCAATTGATTGCAGTGTAAATGCACCTGTACGTGGAATTTCCAACTTGTGGTGAGTCAGTATGGTGGTCTAACCTACACAATAAACACAAAAGAACATCCCAAGCATCTCTGGGAAAAGGTGATTGAAAAAATCACAAGTCTGAGGATGGAGAGAAGAAAACTACCAAGTTAATGAATATCCCATGGAGTCCAATTAAATCGGTCATTTAGAAATGTACAGAGTATAGCATAGTTGTAAATATACCTAGAGCAGGCAGACTACAAAATCTGAGTTAGTGTGCAAGATGGATGACTAGTGAGGGAGGCCACCAAAGGACCTGTAAGAGCTCTGAAGGACTTGCACAACTACAGTGATTGAGACAGGAGAGACTGTACACACAACAGCTGTTGCCTGGGTGCTTCACCAGCCACAGATTTATGAGAGAGTGGCAAAGGAGGGAATAAAACCAAACATGTCAACTTGGTATGAGTTTGCCAGAAGGTACATGGAAGAGTCTGGGGTCAGCTAGAAGAAGGTTCAGTGGTCTTATGAGACTAAAATTGAGTCTTTTAGCTTTTATAAGACTATACACCATATTTTCATGTAAGCCAAACAATGTATATTGTCAATAACACACTATCCCCACCCTGAAGCATAGTGGTGGAAGCATCGGTCTGTGGGAATGCTTCTCTGCAGCAGGCCCTGGTAGGCTTGTAAAGGTAAAATAAATGGCCCAAAATACAGAGAACTCCTGGATGTAAACCTGATGCATTCTGAAGAAGCTGGCATCTTGAAAGAAAACTGTTTTTACATTAAGACATTGACTTCAAGTATAAAGCCAAAGCTACACATTAATGGCTTAAAAACAACAATGTTAATGTTTTAGAGTGGCAGAGTCCAGATCTCAGTCCAGTTGAGAACTTGAGGCTGGACTTTAATAAGGATGTTCATTCAAGATCCCCATGCATCCTGACAAAGGTGGGGCAGTTTTGCGAAGAAGGGGTAAAAAAGTATACAAAGGTAAGAGATAAATGTGCACGCAAATTCAATGCTGTCTTTGCTGCCAAAGGTGTGTCTCCTAAATACTGACGTGAAGGGGGTTTATACTTATTCAATCTATTTTTTGTTTTATATGTGTAACTAATTATTATGATTTTTCAGAGATCTGTTTTCCTTTTGAACTTAAAAAGGTTTTTTTTTTTTTTCATTTGCTGACTAGTGTCAGAAAAGACAGTTTAAACTCACTGTGGTTCTGTGATCAGTAGTGCTGGGCTGGTTTTAAATAAATAGTCAGTGTCCCAAGAGCTTGTAGGCTTAGAATGGACACTGATGTGTGAATAGTGGCACTACTCTGGGGTTGCTTGTGGTGCTGGGCTGATCGCGCTCTTAAGTGCAAAAGCAAGCTGATCAGTCAGATGCCGCATTCATGACCGGGAGTGGGCAGAGGGTCACATCTGTGCCCAATCAGGCAAATATAACAGGAGCCTGCATGACTAGGAGAGAGGTGAAAAGGAGAAAAAAAGAATGGAGACGGACGTTGAAAGGAGAGCAGATTAAAGAGACAGTAGGAGCGAGAGATGAGGCAGGCACCCAGGTGAAGAGCCCCATGAAGGAGCGTAGAGCAGATGCTCTATAGGGTCACTCTGGCTGAGCGACTCTAGGTATCTGGAGTGACCTATTGCTGAAGCTGGATTCCTGCGTAAGAGCTAGGAGTGGCAGAAGGGAGGCTCAGCATGATGCCTTGCTGGGTCCTCAGATGGCAGCAGGGACCGAGCCTGGATAAGAAGGTTGCCCTTGCCTGTCTCCTCTGCGGTAAGGTCGTGGCTGGGGTAAGCCGAGGAGGCGTTGGTTTTAGAACGATGTGGGCTTATGTGAATTTTAAAAGATGGTTTCCTACCTTGTTTTTAATCTCTGGCTTTATGGAAATATTTATTTGAACTGTTTGAACCTCCACGGATTATTTTATTGGATTATTTATAGAAGAGTTGGATTGCACTGCACCTATTTGAACACTGTGGTTTTTGATTTTTAATTGCAGCACTTAGTGACACTTTTGCACCTACCCCTTGCTGTAAGTGTGTATGTCCTCATTTGCCTGGCTAATCATGGTTTATGTCTGTCAACAGTTTGGGTACAAGAGGCACCCAGAAGGGAGTGTTGAGCCAACCTGGACCATCACAGATATCAGTTTTTTTGAATAACAAAATGTAGGTTAAATAATATTCTTAAGCAATGTAGCAACTTCTGTTGTGAGCTCCGCCATTAAAAGCTTTATAAGAATGAGTAGCAGTTGTACTTTGAATGAAAAAGTTATACATCTGCTATATAAGACAAATCAAGCAGTTTGCTCAGTGTTTTACAGGTTAGGAGGAACATAAAGATTAAGACAGATGAAATGATCATTAATATAAAATGAATATCTTACATTAGTAACCAAAGGGAAACATTTACTTGATACTGGCCAAGGATGTTTCCAAAATGAGTTCAGGCCTTGACCTGTCACCCTGTGGATTTACATCTAGGTCTTACAGTGTCATTGACCAGCAGATGTAGCAAATGGATTCCTCTTTCTCCCTGCTCACTTTTTTTGCTTATTTTCTTATTTATTATACTTGCTTATTTGTAAATAGTTTCTATTCGGCCACTCATACTGTTTAGATAAGCAGGGTGTATTATTACTATTTTTGATATTTATGCTCTGAGCTTTGTTCTGCCATTCAGCAGGTGGAGACGGGGAGCACAAATTGAGAATTCTAATGAACTGCAAATTTCTTTTCATTATCCTATTGCATTTCTGTACTTTTCTTTTAGCCTTTAATCTAGAAGTGAGAGATGTGAGAACACTTACAGTTCACTCAATTATAGCCAGGGCCCTGGGGAGAGGAACACAATTTGTAGTTCGAGTGCTGCTTGCTAATTTCACACAAAACATGTAAGATTTTCATATCAATGAATCCCAGGAGACATTGTGTCCATTAGTGGCTTAATGTACCATTTTAAGAACACTAGGTGAAAACTAATGCACAAAAAGCTTTCAGTCAAGGTACATTGTGATTAGACAAGGTCAGCCTTTGACTTGTTGAGACCCTGGCCTGTTAACCACACACACTTTCAGTGCACCCTGAAACAGTTAAACGGAGCAAATAAAAATACAAAAAGTTTTTGCTGTTTGTAGGTTCGATACTGTGAATTACAGTGGAAGATTCATTATCATTAGGTAGAAATGAGTCTAGAATATTTTAAATGTTATTATGGGATGACAATTCAGTCTCAGCATTATTACACCTAAGTACTGTAGCAAAACAGACATCACAAGTTGCCCTTCTCCGACCAACATGGACACACATCTGAATAAACAGGCTTAGGCTCACCTTCTTCATAGTGTACATGACAAAGACCGTAATCATACAGTTTACTGGTCCTTGATGAAATATTCCCAGATGCTGTTGACTCATATTGCTTTTTACATGGATCAGGAAAAATCCTGCACTTCATTTTGTTTCAGAGTACAGATAAGAAAGTATTTGGAACTTTTCTAGCAGAACTGAAGAAAGGTATTGTGTTGATATATATTGTACTGGAAGTAAAGAACTTCCCTTCTGAAGAAATGTCAACCTTTGACTTCAACTGTGTAAGCTGTAGGCAGTAAACATAGTTCTTAATCTGTATTGGCAGTAACTTTAACAAGCTGCTAGATGGGACTTTAGTGCACTTTCCTCTCTTACAGGATAGATCCTTACCTTACTCTTGCTGATACTAGGAAAAAAGAATAGATGAATACGCTGCTAAACTAGAGCTATCCATATTTTAATAGTGGCAAAATATTTCCACACAAAGGATATCTCAGCTTTCTTTTCCAGGGCCCCAATAAGTTTTAGTACTAACAAGAGCTTAATACAGTTGCTCAAAATCAAAGCATTAACATTTCGTCTGATAAATAGGAAAACATAAGCTATTTACATAGAAAATAAGGAGAGATGGGTTCACAAACCACATTTTACTCTGAGGATAACCTGAGTCAGGAACAAGTATGCAGAGATAGTATCCTGCTTATTAT
The DNA here is from genome assembly GCA_026402145.1 of Polypterus bichir lapradei. Taxonomy (NCBI): domain Eukaryota; kingdom Metazoa; phylum Chordata; class Cladistia; order Polypteriformes; family Polypteridae; genus Polypterus; species Polypterus bichir. The sequence goes on from JANRMT010062844.1 coordinate 6,174,550, forward strand.
GAGTGACAAGCAACACTGGTCAAGTAGCCTTCTTTTTTTGTAAAATCTATGCTTACAACATTTTAATGACTTATTTACTTCCTCATTTAGGTGAGTTTGCTTTCAGACAAAAGTTTTATGAAATGAGATAACTTCCCTGACATGCTATACGGTTGTCAGAAGGGCACCACCAACAGCCAGCTGCTGTGACTAATTTGAAATCAGTTTAATGGTTTAGACCGAAAGTAACCCTTAATAGCTTGTAAACTGACCACAAAAGTTATGCAAAGTATTAACCATAGCCAATGTTTCATTAGTTTAAAATTTTTGGTAGAAACAGACAGTATGTGATTTGGGTGCTTAGTCATTTTTAGCATGCTGGTAGTCTTGAGATTAGTCAGCAGATTGAGTGGTGGTTAAGGTTCTGTGGCTCAGTAGTCACTGCACTTGATTGCTGCGGTGGTGAGGAAGGAGCCAAATGGTATAATTGGTTACAAATTTTATGTATTGACCAAAAGGTATAAGTTGTTGAATGTTTTTCCACTGGGTTTACTTTTCCTTTGTGGCAAAATAAGGTTAGCCGCCACATAGGACCTGTTTACAGAGCTCCTGGTCCTCAGGACTGAGAGGATTTAGTCACAGTGATTTGGAAAATAGGGGAGGAATATGGAAATCTTCAGCAATATGTATATTTGGGAGTGGCACTGTTGGTTGTTAACTATTAATAGGCCCAAAAATCAAAAGAGGATTCTATCATATATTTGGCATTGGAGTGCCCTGGGAAGAGCTGGAATCTGTTTCAAGAAAGAGGGGAATTTAGTTTACCTGGCATAGTGAATACTTAACTGTCTTCCCAACATTAGATAAAACTTTCCATTTCTTTCTTGCTCCACTAAAGTTTACGTTAGTCCGCTTTCATCAGTAGTAGTTTTTGGGAACACTTAAGGAGATGTCATATTATACAACATTTTTTTGTGATTTTCAGTTGTATACTTTATTTACATACTCTTTGCGAGTTGGGGGCAGTCATGCATGTTGGCATATTCAGCAAATCAGTGCAACTTGTCAGTGATTGAACCTGACAAAAATTAAACAGACTTAATTTTGTCTTAAGTTGTTAAGTGCCTGTTCTCTGTGCAGGGCAGCTGAAAACCAGTGAGCACTCATCCAGAAGTACAATGCATAAAAAAAATGCAGAGGCAAGAAATAAGTCAGGTGTTTTACACCTTAAAAACAGAAAAGAAGCTTGTCTGTTTGATGTTTTGTATTTTATGCACCTTGACACAATGTAAAGAAAATGGGACTAAGATTGTGGCTGAACTTGCCGTTCCTGTCAAACCTTTACTCAGGCACAGATTCTGTCAAGTAGCATGTTATTGGCTGTCACAAGAAGAAGCAAGCTTGTTGTACTTTGTAAATGTGAAGATGTGCTGGAATTTGACGTTCTCTGTGATTTCTAGTCTTGTAAACTGACATGCTCTGGCGACAAAATCAGCCACCGCAATCATCAAGTTTGACATCCCCTCTGACTAGAAATTGTATAATGTGACATTGGCTTAAGACTGTGAACATTGATGTGTATAGACAACAAAATCAGATGCATGCTATTAAATAGCTTTATAGAGCCCTCACTCTATAAATCTGGAACTGGAGCATATGTGGGAAGACAAACTACCTGTTAAATAAACAATTTGTATTTGTTTAGACTGGATAAAATGAATGTAAACTGCATTTTAATAGCATAAAGTCTGGAATTATGTCCCTAGTCTAAACACATCCTCTCAAGTCCAATTTTGGTGTTAACTGAGAAAAGGGATCTCTCAGACTGCATAAAGAAACATTAAATATTATATCTATTACATCTTTTCCCTGTAATGAAACAAGATCATGATCTTTTTTTGCTACTTTATATATCATTATGACATATTAGCCAAGCAGCCAAAATAATTATACAAGGAATGAGCAAAGCAAAATTATGCCTTCTTTTCAAACGTCTTTACACACAGCTCTGGTAACAGAATGAACCTGCTCCTATAGTCTGAAACTGTACCTGAGCTTGTGCTTGGTTTGGCATTGCTTGTTTATAAACCTAGCTGAAATGCTAAGTGTCAAAGGGACTTTAAAATAAGACTGAAGGTCGGGGGCTGTTATTTTACAGGCCTTAATCACTGAACATTAAACCATAAGATTGCTAATTCAGATCCCTCCACTCTCTGTGCGAGTTTAGGAAAGTAATTTCTCTTGCATGCACTTTGTACCCCATGTCTGACAAAATAGACGCAGTGTGTCAGGTCTTAGACCAGAGGGAAGCAGAGTGCTTTGGTAGTACTTGGTAGTTGCACAGTTACCAGAGCCAAGCTAAGGTAGATGAGGAAATTGTCAGAACTCCATGAAATGCATTAATGTTAATTGGGAAGAATGAACTCAAGTAGTTTTGAGGTCATTGTAATAGTGCAGTGGTCCCTGAGGACTTGGCAAGTGTCTACCAACAATGCTGGACCAATTTTTATGGCCATAAATGTGATATGTACTGTGAAGCAACAGTACTACCACTGCACCACCATGCTTCAAACAACAATAGATGCTGATGGAATGAATTCCACAGCCAAAATAGAGCAAATTTTCACAAGCTAGCAATAAATAAAATATAGAATATTACACACCACTCAGAGTTTATCATCTTTGGAGCACATGTTGGCTGTGCCAGGAAGCAAGCGGTGTGGGACTGGTTTGTTCCATAGTCTGAAGTCATGGCATCTTTTTTCTTTCCTGTGTATCTGGGCAGATGCTTCACAATTTTTTCATGCATCAAGTACAAAGAAATGCCTTGTAAATTGTAATAGCTCTTTTGTTATTATTTCACCGAGCCTCATGTGTTTTCTGACGTGGGGAAGGCTCTTTTGAGACTTCTTTGGACTCTAGTTGTGACACATGGCTAATTATGCATGAGCATGAGCCGTGCTGTACTGCTGGGCCAACAGGGATCTGTGTTATATAATAATATAGTAATATTATATTATTCTCAGTATGGTCAGCTAAGGAAAATGGTGAAAGTATTTTTTTTGTTTTTGTTTAATTTGAAATTAAAAAACAAAGACATACATGTATAGTGTACATCCCACTTGAGTACTGATCATTTCTTGCATGTGAAGCTGATCGTCAGAAATCTTACAGTACTCATGCCTGAAGTTCTGTGCATGGCTACTACAGCTGTGAAATGTTACACTGACACTGCAGAGCTTCATGGTGCACTAAGAAAAAAATGTCCGTCTAAGTGCCACATGGAGAATTTGTAGGAAAATATTTGTCAAACAAGGTCTTCGGCAAATACAGCAAATTTGCTTCAGAAATCAACTTTTGTTAGGACCAATGTAGCAGCTGGGATCAGTTTTACTTTTGTCTTTTCATTTATATTTTGAGTTCTTTGTGAATGCTTTATAACAAATGTACTACTTTTAATGCATCCAGTCTTGTTGATATTATTTTGTTTTAAGAGGGGTAATAATTAACACATTTTATACATGTATTTTGAGCTGCATTATTGTTTTCTACCTGATAGAATCTGTTTTTGAGGTTGTTTGATCATTTTGTAGTAAACTGAAATAGTTGGATTTTATTCCTGTTTTGTTTGTTTTTTTCCACAAAGTGGTTGTATATGTCACATGACCGTGATCACCACATAGATTAAGTCACAGGTTGTGACATTAGAAATAGTGTGGTATTCACATTGCACATAAAATGCCTTGACCTTGAAATCTAGCCTAGTTAATAATAATTATTTACATTTGTATACAGGCAGTCACCGGGTTACATACAAGATAGGTACTGTAGGTTTGTGCTTAAGTTAAATTTGTATGCAAGTTGGAACAGGTACATTATTTTAATAAATGCTATTGTTGACCGACTGTAACCAAGTGCTCTGCCAATGAATGATGGAGTTTCACCTCACTCTGACCATTTTATTATTTCTACTTTATTTTCAATAGTGATGGTTTTTCTCTTCTTTACTGTATCACCAACACTTGCATCAGATTTGTGTTTCAGAGACATTCCTGAAGGGTGAAGACAAAAGGTTAAGATGAGCTCTTATGCACAGCACTGTACACGCTATCACAGCAGGAAGGCACCCGTCGTCAACACGTCTGATGTACTGACAATACAACTTCCTGCTATGTGTGTTACAGTACAAGCAGGCTTGTTATTGAGAATGAATGAGGGCAGCGAGGGGCGGTTCATCACCAGCCCACCTCACAGTAACCTCCACTTCAGTATGCTGCCTGCAGCGTCTGCCCACCGAGAACGATCACAGTGCGGCAAAAGGCATGTAGTGAATTGCCCACCACCGCCCCCATTCAACAGGCAGCCACCCAAGGCAGACTACAATGCTACCCCCCGCCTTCCCGTTCACCCTCAATGGCCTCCGTTCAGCCACAACTGGGTCACCGCTTGCAGCATCACCGAGAATGAATGGGGCAGCCATGTGTGGTGGACGGGCAGTGAAACCGCTTGCTGCCGGGAGCTGCCCAAGGGGCACTACACTGCGCAAGCAATGAAATCGCCCCCCCTCCGTCCAGCCACCGCTTGCAGTTTCCCCAGGCCAAAGATGACGGAGTGGCAGTTACTGAGGCACATGCATCACAGCTGCGGCCCATTCGTAAGTCGTAGGTCAGATGTCCGTAACCTGGGGAATACCTGTAGTGCTTTCCTCACTACTCAAAGTGCTTTCATAGAGAGTGGAGATTCACTTCAACCACCTCCAGTGCTGCCTCAATGATGCAACAGTAGGTATTCTTATGCCAGTACGCTCTCCACACATTACTTATTTAGGTGGTGAAGGAGTGAAAGAGATAGTTATCCAGTAAGGGGCAGGGAATGATATATGGAGCCATAGTGACTAGGAGCACGTGCTGATACAGCGCATTGCTGCACCCACCACATGACAAATCAACTCAGGATCTCCAGATTAGGACCCAAGTGCAGCCATGCGATGGGTGACACCTCAGCACCACACTAGTTCAAGACTATAGGAAATTTAGCCTGGACATCGGGATACACTCTTTACAAAGGGTGCCTAGGGATCTTTTATAGCCAAAGACAGTCAAAATCTTGGTTTGATATCTCATCCGAAGGGTGGTGGTGTTTTTATAGCACAGTATTCCCTTCACTGCACTGATAGTTTGGGATCCACACTCAGATGACAGGGTAAGTGCCCCCTGCTGGTCTGTCCAACACCTCTTTCAGCAACAGCCCAAGCTTTTTGGTAGATGGTCTCTTATCCAAGTATTGGCCTGGCCCAAACATACTTTGCTTCAGGTGGGTTACCTGTTCTGAAGTGCATGTGGATTGGCTGCTGGTTCTGTTAGTTTATTTAACATGTGGTCCCTTGTGTCAGGTCTTGTTTATGGCTTTTGATCTCTTTATTGACTTTGACTTCCGGTTCACATTTTGCTTTCATGTTTTTGTTGACACATTGTTTGTCTTTTTTGGCTTTGACACATTCTTCCTCCCTTGTGCTTCATGTTATGATCTCCTGGTAATATTCTATTTTCATTATAATTGTTCCACACTAGTATTTCATAACAAGAGGAACACCAGCAAGGCACTTGTTGCTTTATATACACACAAACACATATATGTAATATACTTAAGTATATAGTACTGTCATATGGTGGCTGCTTTGGTTAGAGGGCTGAAACCTGATGATATCGTTGTGGTCATGTTTTGATGTTGAGATTCATAAGTTTCAGTACAGACAGATTAAAACAGTGCTCAGATGTTGAACAGTTCAAGTTTAAAAATTATTACACCAACAACAGACATGCACGTGTGAGGCTTTCATCCGTAGTAATTCTTTCATTCTGTCCCTTTGAAGGTAGAGATGGTGGTGAATAAGTATAGTGGGAATTACTCTGTAAACATTGTAAATACCATAGTGATGAAACAAGGGCAAGGTCTTTGGATGAATCTTTTGATTTATTGGTCAGTTTACATAAGCTCTGTGTAGTGACTAGAAGAATGAGATCATGAGTATATGCATATAAAGGGAGGTTTCTGTTCAGGCTTCCTTAGTTCACGTTCTATGACTGAGTGAGCAACCCAGCAGTAAGGAAGGACCTTTTAGAAGAAGTACTGTTTATCCAGATTGGGACAAGCCATCTGAGGTGTTTTGGGCATGTAGCCCTTCCTGCACCCCTCTCCCTAGGCACCTCTCATGTTGTATAGCTAGCATCGTCAATTTTAGACAAGACCCACAGGCAGACCCAGGGCACAGTGAAAGAATTATATTTCCAGACTGGTATTTGGATCATGTTGGAATTACAAAGGAGAAGATGGGAAATATTTGTTAGGAAAAAGATAGCTTGTACTATCTCCAGGATAAACTTAGTCTATATAGTAAAGAAGTAAGCTCTAATGCAGGCAAACACTATTTTAATTGTCTTTTCCTTAATATAAATGACACTGAATTTCTGATAATGTGCCCCAACTCAAATATTTTATTTCATCCATTGTGATGTGACATCATAACCTATTCTTCCAATGGTTCATTTCAGACATAGCAGGTCAGTATATAGTACATATATTTATAAAAGCAAGAAAGAAACTGGAATTTCTTTTCTGTTTGTACTGTTTCTGTTTGTGCCATGCAGCCAGTTGGTTTATAGTAGATGTCTCTTTTTTTATGCAATATTTAATTGTTAACTTCATATAGGGTGTTGCAGCTAGAAACTTTCAGATTTTCAACTGACTAAATACAGGGATAGGCGCTTAAAATTATTTTCACCTCCTGTGGGCATTGGTATTTATCAGTGTATGAATGGGCTGTAGATGACTTGAAAGTAAGGGATTTAACTCTTTGTTTATCCTTTGTTCAGACTTAACTCTAAAAGTAAGTTTAGTAGCACCCCTTTCTGAATTTGGAAACATGCATGCTGTTGGTTTCTGTGCACTTGCTGACTGCATGCAGAATATGTAGCCAGGTAAATGTTATTTGCTAGGAACCCAGGTGACTTCCACGTGGATTGGAGCACAGTGAAAGATTGATTGGGCTGGTATATATTAGACTGCTGTCTCTTTATTGCTAAATCAGTTACAGTGACTGTGGTTTTATATGTTAAGAAGGAGTAAACTATGTAAGTTGAAAGTTGAAAAAAGAGCATCATAGAGATAAGGCATAAATTGTGAACATTTATCATACTCGCCAAGCTAAAATTATCACTACAAGTTGTGAGAGGCAATCATTAATTTCTGCAGTGGAGCAGCAAAAGTGTGCAGCATATAATTATACAAAGTTAGAGTTTAGCATTATTTTCAAAAATGTTGTTTCTAGGGAGTTCATAATGTAAGAGTTTTTTTTTTTCCTTTTAAATCTTGGAACTGAGTGTTGTTTGAATGGGAATCCCTTTCACAAGAGTCTTTGTGCTGATATAGCATGTTCATTGGCTCTCTGGCTGTTCACTGAAGGAAAAAGAAACACTGCAGCCCCCTCTCTTGTCAGCTATCTCTCAAAACCCAAAATATTCCTTCCACACTCAAAAGGCAAAGCCCTCAATGACTGACTGACTGACTCACTCACTCACTCACTCATCACTAATTCTCCAACTTCCCGTGTAGGTAGAAGGCTGAAATTTGGCAGGCTTATTCCTTACAGCTTACTTACAAAAGTTAAGCAGGTTTCATTTTGAAATTCTACACATAACGGTCAACAACGTTTGCCATGTTGAACTTTATTTATGGCCCCATCTTCACGAAATTTGGTAGGCAGCTTCCCTGAGCTAACTGAAACTAATGTACGTACTTCTTTTGGTGGTATGACACCACTGTCGGCCGCCATATTGAACTTTCCAACAGTCTTTGTTACTTATGGGCCCATCTTCAAGAAATTTGGTACGCGGGTTCCCAACGCTAACTGAATCCTACTTGCGTACATATATACGTCATTAGCTTGCAGCTCGGTCACCATGTGAGGCGGCGTTGGGTCCCCCATCCCAACGCCTCCCACGTTGTTGGCTGCCTGCCTATATAAGGCCGTCCGTCGCTCCTTTCTCTACATTCCCTTCCTTGCTTTGCCACGGGATTCACGTCTCCCTGCTGATAACTATACCCTTTTTATTTAATCCATGGCTTCTCCGCTGTTTTATTGTTCATTTATTACGATTATAGTTATTGTGTAGGTATTTTAGACTTACTTTACATTGTTCAGGTACCCATTTCCTTTATCATTCCAACCGTACCCCCATTAACATGTCTATCGAGGTGATCACCATCGATCAAAGAACTGTCACCGAGTTGTTTCCATGCCCGGAGATGACACCTGCCTTTTCCATTCTCTGTGTTACATATTGCACGGCCATATCAGGCTCACTCTTGATATCCGGAGGAACATTGTGTCTTATGTATTGAATGACTGGGACAGGTTCAAGGTGTGGACTGATGACGGTACAGGAGATAATTATACTACACAGGAGCACTATAAGAGTGAAATGCTTAAGCCATTCACCTATGGTTCTGCATGTGAGTTGATGGCTGCCGCTGAATTGTTCGGTTGGTGCTTTCAAGTGTACCGAAATGGCCAAATATTTTACACCTTTGGACAAACGCCAATGCATCTTAAACATCTTAGATTCACAGGTGATGATTTGAGAAGTGGACACTTTGATGTTTATGAATGTTTAAACTCTCAAAAGCTGGATGCGAAGTTATCGATGAAACCGGTTGTATGCCTATAACGCTTGACAGATGCCGAATGTCACTTCAACACAAGTCCTGCAAATACTGTCGTAATTGAAACAAACCATGAAACTCAAACCGATTATGACAGCAGCAATCCAAGCTGTGAGATTTGAGACAAGATTACTTTTCACATGGCCAACTGTACGTTGCATGCTCAAGAGTAAGCTCAACGCACAGCTTGGTCATATTACAACCTGAGGGCCGAACTGACAATGTGGTATACAAAGAGATCCTTAACAAATAATTATTGGTAT
>JANRMT010062844.1:6199349-6248123 GCA_026402145.1 Polypterus bichir lapradei
TCACAGCTTGGATTGCTGCTGTCATAATCAGTTTGAGGTTCATGGTTTGTTTCAATTACGACAGTATTTGCAGGACTTGTGTTGAAGTGACATTCGGCATCTGTCAAGCGTTGTAAGCTTACAACCGGTTTCATCGATAACTTTACATGCAGCTTTTGAGAGTTTAAACATTCATAAACATCAAAGTGTCCACTACTGAAATCGTCACCTGTGAATGTAAGATGTTTAAGAGGCATTGGCGGTTGTCGAAAGGTGTAAAATATTTGACCATTTCGGTACACTTGAAAGCACCAACCGAACAATTCAGCGGCAGCCATCAACTCACATGCAGAACCATAGGTGAAGGGCTTAAGCATTTCACTCTTCTAGTGCTCCTGTGTAGTATATTTATCTCCTGTACCGTCATCAGTCCACACCTTGAACCTGTCCCAGTCATTCAATACATAAGACACAATGTTCTTCCGGATATCAACAGTGAGCCAGATATGGCCGTGCAATATGTAACACAGAGAATGGAAAAGGTAGGTGCCATCTCCGGGCAAGGAAACCACTCGGTAAGTGATAGTTCTTTGATCGATGGTGATTACCTCGATAGACATGGTAATGGGGGTTGAAATGATGAAGGAAATGGGTACCTGAGTAACGTAAAGTAAGTGTAAAATACCTATACAATAACTATAATTGTAATAAACAAACAATAAAACAGCGGAGAAGCCGTGGATTAAACAAAAAGGCTGTAGTTATCAGCAGGGAGACGTGAATCCCGTGGCGAAGCAAGGAAGGGAATGTAGAGACTGGAGCGATGGACAGCCTTATATAGGCAGGCAGCCAACAACGTGGGAGGCGTTGGGATGGGGGACCCAACGCCGCCTCACATGGTGACCAAGCTGCAGGCTATGGACGTATATATGTACGTAAGTAGGATTCAGTTAGCGTTGGGAACCCGTGTACCAAATTTCTTGAAGATGGGCCCATAAGTAACAAAGACTGTTGAAAAGTTCAATATAGCGACCGACAGTGGCATCATACCACTGAAATAAGTACGTACATTGGTTTCGGTTAGTGCAGGGAAGCCGCCTACCAAATTTCGAGAAGATGGGGCCATAAATAATAAAAGTTCAACATGGCGGACGTTGTTGAATGTTATGACCGTTATGCGTAGAATTTCGAAATGAAACCTGCTTAACTTTTGTAAGTAAGCTGTAAGGAATGAGCCTGCCAAATTTCAGCCTTCTACCTATACGGGAAGTTGGAGAATTAGTGATGTTGGAAAATTCAATATGGCGGCTGACAGTGGCGTCATACCACCGAACTAAGTACGTACATTGGTTTTGGTTAGCTCAGGGAAGCCACCTACCAAATTTCGTGAAGATGGGGCCGTAAATAAGAAAGTTCAACATGGCGGACGTTGTTGACCGTTATGACCGTTATGCGTAGAATTTCGAAATGAAACCTGCTTAACTTTTGTAAGTAAGCTGTAAGGAATGAGCCTGCCAAATTTCAGCCTTCTACCTATACGGGAAGTTGGGGAATTAGTGATGTTTGAAAATTCAATATGGCGGCTGACAGTGGCGTCATACCACCGAAATAAGTACATACATTGGTTTCGGTTAGCGCAGGGAAGCTGCCTACCAAATTTCGTGAAGATGGGGCCATGAATAAGAAAGTTCAATATGGCGGACGTTGTTGATCGTTATGACCGTTACGCGTAGAATTTCGAAATGAAACCTGCTTAACTTTTGTAAGTAAGCTGTAAGGAATGGGCCTACCAAATTTCAGCCTTCTACCTACATGGGAAGTTGGAGAATTAGTGACGTTTGGAAAATTCAATATGGCGGCCGACAGTGGCGTCATACCATCGAAATAAGTACGTACATCGGTTTCGGTTAGCGCAGGGAAGTCACCTACCAAATTTCGTGAAGATGGGGTCAGCCTTCTACCTACACGGGAAGTTTGAAAATTGGTGACGTTGGAAAGTTCAATATGGCGGCCGACAGTGGCGTCATACCATCGAAATAAGTACATACATCGGTTTCGGTTAGTGCAGGGAAGCCGCCTACCAAATTTCGTGAAGATGGGGCCATAAATGAGAAAGTTCAACATGGCGGACGTTGTCGACCGTTATCGACCGTTATGACCGTTACGTGTAGAATTTCGAAATGAAATCTGCTTAACTTTTGTAAGTAAGCTGTAAGGAATGAGCCTGCCAAATTTCAGCTTTCTACCTACATGGGAAGTTGGAGAATTAGTGATGAGTCAGTCAGTCAGTCAGTCAGTCAGTGAGTGAGGGCTTTGCCTTTTATTATTATAGATGAATGGAATGTACAGGGTGAGCCAAAAATAAGTCCCACATTTCAAACATTTATTCTACGAAAACGCTACAAGATAAAGTAAATTTCATCATGACACAAGAAAGAGTATACAAAATATATTTTTATTACTGAGTTTTAAAAATGATGTCTTCAAGGTGGTGGCCATCATTAGTTATACACTTTGAGACAATTTCTGAACGTTCACATGACTCTTTCGGCCATTTCAAGGCGAATAGCGGTGATTTTGTTGTGAATAACGTCCTTTAGGGCTTCAAGGTTTTGAGGTTGGTGTGTATATACCTTCAACCTGAGACAGCCTCATAAGGAGAAATCGCACTGAACGAGATCAGGCAAATATGAAGGCCACCTGACATCGCCACCCTGGGAGATCAGCTTCCCTGGAAACGCCTCCCGCAAAACTTGCAAGGATCTCCACAACGTATGAGCTATTGCTCCATCCTGTTGAAACCACACATCCACAACATCCATTTCTTCCATTTGGGGCCACAAAAAGTTCTCTAGCATTTCAATGTAACGTTCCGAAGTGACGGTGACCATTGCTCCCTCTCCTCAAAAAGTAAGGACCAAAAAGTAATGCCTAATTCTGCAGTGGTGCACCAAACTGTAACTTGCTCACTGTTCAGAGGTCTTTGATGAAGTTCACGAGGGTTGGTTTCAGCCCAATAACGAAAGTTTTGCTTATTTATGCAACCATTCAAATGGAAATGTGCCTCGTCACTGCACATGACGGTGGCATCTTGAATTGTTTGCAAAATGCAGAAAGCACAACACTCTATGGCTCTCCTAGTCTCTCTCAGTGAGATCTTGCACTGCCATCATTGTGTATGGATGGAGGTTAAGGTCCTCATGCAAAATCCTCCTCAAAGATGTATTGGAAATGCCTCAGGCAGAAGCATGTTTGCATACTGAATATCTAGGATACTGCAAAATTGATGCCCTTACAGTTTGGATGTTTTCAGGCATATGTACGCTCTGAGGACGGCCTGGAGATTTTCTGTTCAATTTTGTACCTGTCTGTCTAAATTTAGCCGCCCACTAAAGAATTGTTTTTCGATTTGGGATATCCCCTTAAGGAGAAATGCTGTAGTGTGTTCGGGTGGTGTGTTGCGTAGTGATGATGGATTCATTGTTTTTGAGGAACACTTTGACAGTGAAGCACAGTGCACACCAGACCATGGCATGTTGCCGACTGAAAATGACAATGGGCTGCCTATCAAAGAACCCCCACCCCAACCCAACTGGCTTTCTCTACCTCATGCAATGACCTCGAGAAATGTGGGACTTCATTTTTGCTCACCCTGTACAAATGTGTTACAACTGGCCCGAATCCTGGACTTTGCTTCAGCTGAACCAGTATGCCTTGAAACATTGATAAAGATAATGGGATCATTAGCACTAGAATTACCAGAGCTTACGAGAAAACTTGTAAGTCAGGCCCACCTTAAATCCGTTCGCACCTCTCCGTCACTGTCTTTTGTCTTGTAAATGTGCCAATTAAGACAAGCAGCAAGCAGTCAGCTATTCCATCCCCCACACCGTCGCAGAAAATTCACAAAATTCTCCCAGCTCATGCCTTGTTTGATTTTCTGGGAGTGAGTGAACTACTGGAGTTTTAAAGTGGAAATAATAGATCATTTGGAACACATGCATTTCATGTGTGTTCCGTTTCTACAGTAATCTGTGTAAACACATTGTTAAAACAGAAACTTTTTCATATTTTAGTAATAAATGTTACAAAATGTAGGCATAAACTATAGAATGTGTGAAGCCTGAAGTCCAAAGATCAAATAAACACTTTCACAAAAGGTCAAGGATGGTACAACAGCTTCTGTGGTTTAGCAGTAAGATTTGCTGACTTGTAACCAAGGGACCACCGGTTCGATCCCCACTGCCTCCTATATTTGCCGTTTTCAATAGTGAGCTGCTCTTATATGTGTGTACTGTATAATATTAACAATATTTGGTTTGTGTCTGTAACAGACAGTGTACATTTATAGTACTGTACTTTACCAGTTAAAAGTTACCTTGTTTTTTTTTTTTTTGTCACTTTTATTCTCTCACTCACGATCACGACACGTACTACTGCCCCCCCACCCAGTGATCTGACGCTGTTAGTTTTTATTTGAAACTGGGAATAACTGTAGATGCGAGTGGTGTTTTGAGGCAATGGAACTGGACTTTCTCTGATCTGGAGAGATAAAAGCTGACACACAAACGCTGGTGAATCTGCCTTCTTTATATCTCACCGTAACTTTAGTTTTTTTTTATTCAGTTTTATTTAGTGTTCCTGCAGCACTGAATAAGCTCACGCCATCTGGTGCGCGATGTCGACGCAGCACGGAGAAAAAAAAGAAAGAGACAAATATATGGGACATATATGCCAGTTTTTATCCCTCCAGATCAGAGAATGTCCAATTCCATTGCCTCAAAACACCACTTACATCTACAGTTATTCCCAATTTCAAATAAAAACTAACAGCGTCAGATCCCTGGGTGGGGGGGGCTATAGAATGTATCGTGATCATGAGTGAGAGAATAAAAGTGGGAAAAAAAGGTAACTTTTACAACTGCAGTACTATAAATGTACACGGTCTGTTACAGATGCAAACCAAATGTATGTGTACTGTATAATATTAACAACTAGCAAAATACCCGCACTTCGCAGCGGCGAAGTACTGCCTTAAAATTTTTATTAAGAAGACAATTAAACCTTTTTAAAACTGAGGGAAAATATACCAATAATTATTTAAGGATCTCTTTGTATGCCACGTTGTCAGTTCGGCCCTCCAGTTGTAATATGACCAAGCTGTAGCTGTGCGCTGAGCTTACTCTTGAGCATGCAACATACAGTTGGCCATGTGAACAGTAATCTTGTTTCAAATCTCACAGCTTGGATTGCTGCTGTTATAATCGGTTTGAGTTTCATGGTTTGTTTCAATTACGACAGTATTTGTAGGACTTGTGTTGAAGAGACATTCAGCATCTGTCAAGCGTTGTAAGTATACAACCAGTTTCATTGATAACTTCACATCCAGCTTTTGAGAGTTTAAACATTTCTAAACATCAAAGTGTCCACTACTGAAATCGTCACCTGTGAATCTAAGATGTTTAAGAGGCATTGGCGGTTGTCCAAAGGTGTAAAATATTTGGCCATTTCGGTACACTTAAGCATTTCACTCTTCTAGTGCGCCTGTGTAGTATAATTATCTCCTGTACCGTCATCAGTCCACACCTTGAACCTGTCCCAGTCATTCAATACATAAGACACAATTTTCCTCCGGATATCAAGAGTGAGCCTGATATGGATGTGCAATATGTAACAAAGAGAATGGAAAAGGCAGGTGCCATCTCCGGGCATGGAAACCACTTGGTAAGTGACAGTTCTTTGATCGATGGTGATCACCTCGATAGACATGTTAATGGGGGTACGGTTGGAATGATAAAGGAAATGGGTACCTGAACAATGTAAAGTAAGTCTAAAATACCTACACAATAACTATAATCGTAATAAATGAACAATAAAACAGCAGAGAAGCCGTGGATTAAATAAAAAGACTGTAGTTATCAGCAGGGAGACGTGAATACTGTGGCGAAGCAAGGAAGGGAATGTAGAGACTGGAGCGACAGACGGCCTTATATAGGCAGGCAGCCAACAACGTGGGAGGTGTTGGGATGGGGGACCCAACTCCGCCTCACACGGTGACCGAGCTGCAGGCTATGGACGTATATATGTACGTAAGTAGGATTCAGTTAGCGTTGGGAACCCGCGTACCAAATTTCTTGAAGATGGGCCCATAAGTAACAAAGACCGTTGAAAAGTTCAATATGATGGCCGACAGTGACATCATATCACCGAAATAAGTACCAAATTTCAGCCTTCTACCTACACGGGAAGTTGGAGAATTAGTGATGTTGGAAAGTTCAATATGGCAGCTGACAGTGGCGTCATACCACCGAAATAAGTACGTACATTGGTTTCGGTTAGCGCAGGGAAGCCGCCTACCAAATTTCGTGAAGATGGGGCCATGAATAAGAAAGTTCAACATGGCGAACATTGTCAACCGTTATGACCGTTACGCGTAGAATTTCGAAATGAAACCTGCTTAACTTTTGTAAGTAAGCTGTAAGGAATGAGCCTGCCAAATTTCAGCCTTCTACCTACACGGGAAGTTGGAGAATTAGTGACGTTGTAAAGTTCAATATGGCGGCTGACAGTGGCGTCATACCACCGAAATAAGTATGTAAATTGGTTTCGGTTAGCGCAGGGGAGCCGCCTACCAAATTTCGTGAAGATGGGGCCATGAATAAGAAAGTTCAACATGGCGGACATTGTGAAAATTAGTGACGTTGGAAAGTTCAATATGGCGGCCGACAGTGGCGTCATACCATCGAAATAAGTACATACGTCGGTTTCGGTTAGAGCAGGGAATCCGCTTACCAAATTTCGTGAAGATGGGGCCATAAATAAGAAAGTTCAACATGGCGGACGTTGTCGACCGTTATGACCGTTACGTGTAGAATTTCGAAATGAAATCTGCTTAACTTTTGTAAGTAAGCTGTAAGGAATGAGCCTGCCAAATTTCAGCCTTCTACCCACACGGGAAGTTGGAGAATTAGTGAGTGAGTGAATGAGTCAGTGAGGGCTTTGCCTTTTATTAGTATAGATAAGAACAGCTCACTACTGAAAATGGCAAATATATGAGGCAGTGGGGATTTAACCGGTGGCCCCTTGGTTACAAGTCAGCAAATCGGACGCTGTTGTATCGTCCTTGACGTTTTGTGAAAGTGTTTATTTGATCTTTGGACTTCAGGCCTCACACATTCTATAGTTTATGCCTACATTTTGTAACATTTGTTACTAAAATATGAAAAACTTTCTGTTTTAACAATGTGTTTACACAGATTACTGTAGAAACGGATCACATGAAATGCATGTGTTCCAAATGATCTATTATTTCCACTCTAAAACTCCAGCAGTTCACTCACTCCCAGAAAATCAAACCAGGCATGAGCTGGTAGAATTTTGTGAACTTTCTGCGGTGGGGGGATGGAATAGCCGGTTGCTTGCTGCTTGTCTTAATTGGCACATTTACAGGACAAAAGATGCTGATGGAGAAGTGCAAACGGATTTAAGGTGGACAAGTCATAGACTTGTCTTGTAAAGGTTGAATTACAGGCGCTTCATTTTTTATTATAGTAAGGTATTGTTTTTGTGAAAAAAGTAAAGTCTGCATTTTCATTTTTTATACCTAAAAATTATACTAATTATATGTTTCTATGGTCTATGTTATAGGGGAGTAATGTGCAAATCTGAAGATGTTATTAGATCAGTTTTTTGGGCATCAATTGATTGGATCGATAGTGAAGGACTAAAGATGAGTCATATAAAGATGGTCATGCATATCTAATAGGGTTATTTAACATAACATTCTCCAATTACTTAATCCAACTATGGTCATGAGGACCAGATCTTATCCTATCAGCTTCAGCCACAAGGCAGCAACTAAATGTGATGTCCTACGTAAATCAAGTTCTGTCTCGCTGTTGTCCCTGGAAAATTCCTCAATAGCAAGTCTATGAATAGCAACTTTTATAGTCCATCCAAATACATGAGTAAATTTTTTGTGCCAAAGCTTAAGGACCTACAAGGAAAAACTGCTTACCAGCTATCGTGGGCCACAGCTAAATGTGTGTAACAGCTGTCCAAGTCTGTTTTTTTTTTTTCTCGCCAGATCTTAAAATGGCATATAATTGTCTCATATATTTTTGGCATCACCTTTTTTTTCCTGTATATTTCCACCTGCTGAAACCTTTTACACCTCATCCTTCTGGATTATGTACCAGTTGCTGCCTGAGTCTAAAGGAATCAGCATCTTCTGTCAAGCCAGGCCAACTTGTTTGTGAAAGTTGTGCTTCTCCCCAGAGTTGGAAGGAGAGTCACTTAGCTGGAGAGAGATGGCATTTATGAGCAGTGTTGTCAGGTTTTCCGCAGTAGAAGCTGGTATGATATTTCTAAGCTGTAGTACTGCTTTGGTGTTGTCCTTTAGCTGGGTTATTTTGCTTGTTTGCCAGTCCACCACCAAGGAGGAGTTTCAGGTGACAGAACCACTTGGTTCTTCCTTAGTAATCTGAGGGTAGGTCTGCACTTTTAGTTCTCAACAGGAGTAAGTTCCAGGTCTCTGAGCAGAATGGGATTGAGGAGCTGGATCGAGCCGCAGTTCCAGCATTGGATATCCCTATTATTCCATGTTGCTTCAGACCACACCATCCACAGCACCAAATCAATAAGAGTGAGGACAGCTCTTTGTGGAGTGTATTGCTGACTCCATTAACCATCACAAGGCAATATTCTCCTTAGGTTTACTCAGGTGGATTATTGTGCCAAATAATTCTAAATAAGATTTACAAGATTGCGGGTGTTAGCTGTTTTAGGATTCGAAGGATCAATCTTCCAACCTTAATTACTGGATCCTTTGGCTCTGGACCTTAGAGGTTTAAAAGAAAATCATAATGATCAATCTTGTCAAAGGGGAAAATGAGTCTCCAGTTGACAGTATAGTGAAGATGGTAGCCCAGTCACCTCAGTCACAGCACATCATTCTGGAGGTTCTCTCAAAGGTTAAAAAAAAAAAAAAACACTTGGGGTTATCTGTGGGAGTCGTTTTCTGTAAATGTCCCTATTGTATATTGGAATCCTTAGGTATAAGTTTTCTTAGTGAAGAGGAACTTACTGTAGGTCGCATATTATTATTGTTGTTGCTGCTGCTGCTCTGTTTGTGTGTCCCCACCTCCGTTCCATTCTTGGCTTATTGTTGCACAAATAATTTGGAAACTCTTTATTTTCAAGCCACAGTTTATTTTAAGAAGAATTAGGAAGTTTCACTATTCGACTAGAGTAGAATAGAATAAAGCTGAGAAAATCTGGGGCGCATTGACTTTGCTCTTGTTTTGTCCATTTCAATAAAATTCAAAGACATTTTCATTAGAGATTCTCTCCTACAGCGGGTTAAGACAGAATAATCTCAGTCGTGGAAGACTTCTTGTATTAGAGAAGCAGACACTTACTGTATAAAACTTTTATTAACATTAAATTATGACATTTGCATGTTGTTGCATTTTGTGAAAACAGAAACTACTTCCTTTCTTATCTCAATATATATTTTTGTATGTACTGTATATAATCCAGTTATTTTTACAGTTGAATTCAGTTCATTATTTTACTCTAATATCATATTGTAAGCAATCATCTGCTGTTGGTGCATACTTTTAATAACTACTGTAGATGATAAAAACTGAAATCTTTTAATGTTGTTAGAAGATCAATTAAAGCTATCGATATCAAAGAAAAGCTACGAAATACAACTTAATTCATTGCAGATATGGCTGGTCTTATTTGCACTATGCACAGGAAGTGATTCTGAGAAAGTCAAGAAATAGTGCCTTACATAGGGACTGACATAGCCCACTGTTGTTGGTCACAGAACAGTTCCTGCTGCCCCCTAGAAGACAGCTGCATTCTTTGTTCCATCTATGGTTTCTTACACTTGATTTTTCTTGTTGTATTCATCGATCTGTCCACTCATTTTCTAGCTTTTTTTATCAAGTTTAAGGTTGTGAATAGCATGTGCTTGTCTTGGGATTGTTAGTCACAAGGTGGGACCCTTCCTGGATGGAATAACAAACCAACACTCATTCATATAGGGCCATTTTTAGAGTAGCTAATTGACTTGGAGACATATATTTTGGATATGCAAAGAAGCCTGGTGAAAATCCCATGTAGACATGAGAAGGCTGAACACAGACAGTTACTGGGCTTGCATTCGATTTCTGGACTCTGGAGCTGTGAGACTGTACACTAACATCTGTGTCACTGTGCTTCCTCCTTGTCTTTCTAATTTACAGTAAACTGATAATAATTACTTATCATATGGATATTCCAGCAGTAGTTCTCTCATGTCATGAGGTAATGAGGATCTGTGAGGTGGTGACATATCAATATGTACTGCCACTTCAATACAGAAGGCAGAAGGTTGGCATAATCTTTTAGAATCTTCATTTTATAATGTTGATTGGACACCGGCACTGATTTGGGAGATCCTTGAAATCCAGCCATTTGTTTCCTTTTATTTCCCAGATGTTTTGTAAGCGTTGAACAGAAGGAGTTCAGAAAATCATTTCAGTAGGAGCAGGACCATGAAACCTGTGAGATGAGATATATGTTTTCTTTTTTCTCAGCAAGTCAGTTTCATCACAGCAGGATGCTTTTGGAGATTGTTGGAAAGCAGTCGACCCCCCAGTCTCTCTCTACCATAGCCATTTAAATTTTGACTGCAGGAAAAGTGTTCCAGATAATTCAGTGCCAGATGCAACATGTTCTTAATTTATTTGGATATTTTGCAGGTCCCACAAGTAGTCATGATTTATCTCCATAACTAATCAGATGGTATTCTTAAAACTAATTAATTCCCTTAATTTTTATCTCCTAATGTCTAACCCCATGTGGCGCATTACAAGTGAGCCAGACGAGCCTAGCAGGGGGGATTTCAACAATGGGCGTTAATTGTAATCAACAAATTCTTGGAAAATAATTTATTTTTATTATTCTTGATTATTTTTCTACTGCTGATCAGGATTTATTTCATGAGGAAACTCTAACAACGGGGTGCATTCTTATGTTTCTTTTGAAATTGTTTTTGTGTATCGGACTCAGGCTTGTATGCCTGTGTTAAGTAGTTTAAGGCTACCTGCTTTCTACTATTCCTTATGGAGTTTTTTTGTTATTTTGTCCTGCTGCGATCTCTCCTATAAACTAAACCATTGTCCAGTACAACCAAACCCTTCCCACAAGTGCTGGACTGATTTTAGTTCTCCTGGCTCTTGGTTTGTTTAGTTACCAGAAGCCATTTACACTCAGCCTTGAGTTACTTCTTGAATCATTTCTCTGGCGTCAAAGTGACATCCTAAGAGATCCTGTGGCCATTCAGCAACCCTTGGGCATATTGGAGTTTTCTCAAGATGTTCAGGGTCCACTAGACTGCTCCTTGGTTCCTAACCCTTTTTCATACTCAGTGGGGTCTCAATCATTGCAGCCTGGATTTTTATTTACATTATAATGCTATTGAAGATTTCATGTCACATCTTCCAGAATATCTCCTATGTTATGAGCGAAATTATTTTTTGAGGCATCTACTGTAACTATACACTTAATATTAAGATGATTGTGATTCACAAAGAAACACATGTAATTTAGATTTTAATCAATCAGATGGCAGTTCTGCCCTTTGTAAAGCATGGCACACCTATATTTATGTTGACGTTATATCTTCAAGCACACAAGTCACCTTTTTTTGTATTTTTACAAAACAATTTAAGAGTCACAGGCTGGCCCAGTGAGTGAATAGTGGAGAATGAACTGGCAATCTTTGTCTTTGCAATTCAGTGCCATATATTCTTTAATGTGTTCTCATCAAGTATTAAGCTGATGCTCTTTATCTAATAAGCCTTATTACAAGGTCAGAATATTTTACCAGCTTTTATTAGTATTTGGAGTATATGAAGATGGTTTAATTTGCTCAGGGTCACACACAAGGAAGATGGAGGAGATTTGAACCAGCAACCTTGTATTTTAAAGTCTAGGCCTTATCTATAGTACATACCATGATAGACAGGCTATGTGTGTAGCCTGTCTGTTTGTTAATATATTTCAGTTTTTATTTAATTCATGTACCCAGATGGCTGCATCTCTTCCTGTCAGTTATGTGTCAGGATGACGATGTTCCAAAATGAGCTTAAAGCCAGACAAAAGGGTGGTAAAACTTTACTGTTGATACGAAGAAGTCGTAAACATTGAGTTGGAGGTTCAGTTAAAAATGAGCAATAAATAACTGATCAGTTCTTAATGATAGTTAAATCTAGTTATTTTTAATTTTTTTTTTTTTTTTTTTTTGTAAGCGCTTATTTTATTTCCTCTAGTAATTTATCCCTTCGTTCCTATATCTGTACTTTGGCCATGCTGCTGTTAATTAACCTTATTATTTTGTATGATGGCTGGTCCACTGCTACCACCCTAGAGGAGCAATCCTATATGGAGAGTAAAAGCAATATTGTGAAACACACATCCTGTCGATCACAGTTCTCCCCTACCCCCAGTTTTGAGCATGTGTGAATTTGAAATGTCACCAGCTTTTCTTTCTTTGTAAAGCAGCTCTCATGTTCTTCCTCTTCTCTCTCTCCACAAGCGTTTCTGTCTTCTGTCGTCATGTGTTTGTCCCTGCCTTTTTTCCTCCACTTGCTTTCAGATAGTACAAAGCACAGTAGGTGGCCTATGGCTGCCAAAGAGTGTGATCAAACTCTCTGCTTTTAGCTTTGTGGCTCTCTATTTACACTGTCCAGCTGCTGCTACCCCTCTTTCCTTTGGGAGCCCTAAAGGTGAATGGAAATGCATTAGGCAATCATTAGCAGTTGTTAATAGGGGAGACTTCTGAAAGCCGGCTGCAGCCTTAATAAAGAAAATGGCAAGGACGACAAATCTATAAATAAGCACCTGCTTGGAGTTGCTGAGTGTGTGCCTACTAAAGAATTGAATATTTTGTAAAGAAAAGGCTCTGCTGGACAATATGCTGGATGGTTACCATGGTTGAATCAACTCAAGAAAAGCAGGTGCCACTTAGACATTGAGGCGGGCAAGTGGGTAACGTTTAACAGGAGATCTCCTTCTTTCTATGTGGATGTGACATCCTTCAGCCTCTGCACTGAAAATGCTGTCTCATCTATTTGTGTGTTTATTTAATGATTTAGCAGAAATGGAGTTCTAAAGTCACTTACAAATCATAATGCTGCATTTTTTCCAGGTTCATAGCAATATAGGTGACTCAGTGTTGATCATGAAGTGAATCAATGTTGAGATTGAACTGACAGTCATATTTAAATTCCAATAGCTTTATTAAAGCAGCATACCACATTATGTTATTCTTTCACCAATATATACATTAATATGAAAAAGTACTGTAAGTACATGCTTTTTCAATTGTATGGTTTTATATATCATATCGCAACTGTTAAGTATAGTTCTCATCTCCTAAAGTAATGTCTTGCATTGAGTGACATCCAGCTCAAAACAGATCTTGCTTTGTCATTATTTATTCATACAAAAATAAGAAATGTGCATGAGCATTGTGTTAAAACAAACAAAAAAGTACACGTCATAATCCAGGACCTTGTTAAACCACATTTGCACTGTAGTAGCTCAAAGTAACAATTTCTTTATACACTTACTGCATCCTTCTCTTGCGTAATACTTAGAGGCATTTTGGCCCACACTGCTTCAGTTCACTGATGTTTGATTCCAATTTGATGGCCCTACTCTGGTCATCACCTTAGATCCTTCTGAGGTGTAGGTATGGGTTTTGCTTTTCAGCCATTCTGTAATAGTGGCTTAGGATCATTTTGCTGTTCCATGGTAAAGTGTTGATGAAATTTTACCTTTTGGAATGATGGACTTTCATTTTCCTGAGGAATACTCTAGTATAATGAGGAATTCATTGTGAATATAATGATTATGAGGTGTTCTAATGCCCATCACAAATTGTTACTCCTCCACCACTGTGTTTGACTGTTGCTATGATTCACCAAACACAGCTTTTTATATGAACACCAAATGACTCTATAAGGCATAAAAATTAAAATATAAACTTCTTACAAAAAGACTGTATATTAGCATTCAAACGCTGACTCCTTTAAGGAGCTAAATTTGTATGCTGTCCTTCATATTTCTAATGTTCTACACATTGCTTTTACCTAGCTAATGGGTTTATCTGTTGATTCTTATAGTTACACAGTACAATTGTTTTTTTTTTTTTTAACATTCAGTGAGCCCCAAACACGTTCACACACAGAGTCTCAGGTTCAAATAAAGGATGGTTCATTCAACAATTCCTCCACAAAGTAATACACATACAAAGACAGGTTGTCTCTTTCCACCAGACACAATGCCTCTTTCCAATTCCTCTCACCACCACGCTGCCCTCCTCCAGTTAAGTGTTGCTGTATGTCCTCCCAGCTCCAACTTGCCTGGATAAAGTAGTGTGGTCCCTTTTATTATGGACCCGGGAGTACTTCCGGTGCCAGGGTGATTGCCCAATGGAAGTACTTCCGGGTCACACGGAAGTCCCATAAATTGGAGAGCGGATGTCTCTACTTGTCCCCCTTGCGGCACCCATGGTACTCAGCAGGGCTGTATTGCTGGACTACATCTTCCCAGCATTCCCTGCTGGTTCCTGAATGGGTGCCTTTATGGGTGGCTGCTGCCATCTAGCTAGTCTGGGGAGAATAGGAAGTCCCCAGCAACCTCTTCCACTTCTGGTGGGCAGTCTGTCCCTCTGTTCCGGCCATCTGTTCCAGGTCTGGTTCCTCTCTCTTCCCTGGTTGGGATGCCTGTCTGCCTTCTAGAAGCCTCCCGTCCGAGTAAGGAACCATCGCCTCACCTGGCTGCAATGCCTGTCTAGCCCATGTGGTATCTACAATTTGTATAGTTTGAGCCCTCTTCGGTTACTATAAGTGATTTGCTTGTGCTGGCGCATTGGTGCGATTGAACTAATACTGTTGTGGTTTATACTCCAGTACTTTTGCCACTAGGGGACCACATTGCCTCTGAGCAAGATGAACTCCTGCTTTTGTACTTTAGTTTCCACCCAGTGCTGTCAGTTCAGCTTTTTTTCCACTTATCTAGACAGTGGCATCAACAGTTAGATTGTCCAGGCAGTTTCCTGATAGCAAATGCCTGCTGTTCGTGGACTTTTAAATGAAGCCAATCGATATCTAATTTTTCCTTTTCTGATAGTCACATGCAGTACATTCCGAGGTGAGCCTTCATGTTTTTTTTTTGTCATTTTACTTTTAGTTTTGTACGTGAAATGTGTGAGTGTTGATTATTAGGGGCCTACTTGCGCCTGTGCACCTTGAATGATTCTTCTGAAAGCAGAGGACTTTATTATTTTTTATTTTTTTTACCCTTTCGCTGCTAGTCTACCAATCTAAGCTTTTCACAGTAGGACCTTCAATAATGGAGAAGGCTCCATCATTTTCAGTAGTAGGTGGCTCAGCTCAGGCCTTCCTGCCATAATTTGCTTTTCTTTTCTCATGCTGCTCCTTCACAGTTGCATCCTGGAAAGGTGCTAATAAACCTTCATTTGGGCCAGTGGTACCCAAACCTGCTCCTGGGACTCCTCTGGGTTTCAGGGCTAAAGATGCATTTCAAATTCCAGTTTCAACTTTTAGTTTATCCCTGTTTTTTAGGACTCATTTATTCCTTTCTAATTTTGTTGAATCTGTAAAGGCTTCAGTGTGTCATTAACTCAAATATGAAGCCTTAGAAAATGTTGTCTAACCACTCTTGCAGACAACGAAAATGGATAGGGTTTATGCTCTTAATTACTGGTAATTTTATTTTAATTTTAAGAATGTTCTTTCTTGTTAAGACTTTGCTTCCTTAATTGCTTCTAAATGCTTTTCTTTTAGAGTTACAATTAGCAGACACTATTCTTGGGTTTAAATGACAATCTGCCCTAAACAGAAGCTTCTAAAGAGCTTCATCAAGTGGCTGGTTTGGCAGTGCATATTGTGAGAGAAATAAGAGGGCAATAAGATAGGAAATTTAAAGTAAATGCTTTACTTGTGTTACAACAACAGTTGGATGAGCTTAGTTATGTTAAAGCCTATATATGCAAAATAGCAATACACACCATGAAGATGAAAAAACACAACAAAGATTATACAGAAATTGTAAAATCATTAATTTACTTTTAGTAGGAAAGTTTGGTTTAAGAAATGAAGCCTTAAAGTTCAAATTAAAAATAATAATAATAATTAGGGCAGACACAGAAAATTAAAGCATTAATAGTCTAAGACTTTTGAAAATGTATTTTATTGGCCTTTTTCGTTGTTATTTTTTGATAATTGTTATTAACCAGCATTTTACAGATACAAGCATAACCTTGGTGCTGTCTTGTTGACAGACCTGCTGTGAAATGTATGTTTGTGATGAACAAGAATGACTCCTGGGTTAAACGTGTATTTTTTTGTTTCTTTGATTGGTAAACCTTTGAATATGCAGATATTGTTTAGTGGGAGTATTCATTTATTATTTATTAATTATTTATTAACTTCTGCAACGCTCTTAAATAATATGGCATCTACTCCATCACCAAATTAACAAGTGCATTTTAGCAGTACCACTATGAAGAGGCATCCATTACAACTACTGCAATGCCCACATTGGGTGATAGATAGATAGATACTTTATTAATCCCCAATGGGAAATTCACATACTCCAGCAGCAGCATACTGATAAAAACAATATTAATTAAAGAGTGATTAAAAATGCAGTGCAAGTTAAAAAATGCAAGGTGGAGAGTGCGAGGCAGGTATAACAGTTAATAATCTTGTGTATTGTTAACGTTATGGAGACTGGCCCAGACACAGACAGACAGACATCGTTTGAATCACTACACACGTTTATTTACACTCTGTACAATACAATAAAGTGAAGCACATACAACTCCCCCAAAGTCCAGGCCACACAATGCCTCCCTTTCTTTAGGCCGCCTCCACTCCTCCCCTCCTTGACTTTGTCCTCTGCACTCCCGACTCCAGCAATCGAAAGGAGGGAGGCGGTCCCTTTTATACACACCCGGACGTGCTCCAGGTGCCTCCCAATTAGCTTCCGCCAGCACTCCGGGTGTCCCTGGTCTTCTTCCCCCCAGCACTTCCGGGTGTGGTGGAAGTGCTGAGGGCCAGGGCTCCTCAGGCATTGGGGCGCCCCCTGGTGGTGACCATGGGCCCCTATAGGGTTGAGCTTCTAAGCTCTGTTCCTGTGGTCCCCAAATCCACCAGGGCAGTCGCCTCCTCGTAATCTTGAGGAGGCGTAAGCCCTCCTCTCCTCCTTCTGGGCGTCCCGGCTGGGTACCACCCCCAGCCACTTGCCACAATGTTTACCCCCCCCGGGTGGAATTGAAGAGTTGCATAGTGTGGGGAAGGAACAATCTCCTCAGTCTGTCAGTGGAGCAGGACAGTGACAGCAGTCTGTTGCTGAAGCTGCTCCTCTGTCTGGAGATGACACTGTTCAGTGGATGCAGTGAATTCTCCATGATTGACAGGAGCCTGCTCGGCGCCCGTTGCTCCACCACAGATGTCAAACTGTCCAGCTCCGTGCCTACAATAGAGCCTTCCTTCCTCACCAGTTTGTCATGATGTCATCAAAGACTCAACAGGATAGTTGGGAAATACAAATAAAAAAAATTCAACCATTGCAATAAAAACATTTCAAACACTCAAAAATGATACACCGTTTGTGCTGATGTTGACTTTTATGGGTTTTTTTTATAATTTAGATACTGAAAAAGAAGTATCCTGAATAATACTAGTATTTCTTAATTACAGTGGTCTGAATATAATAATGCTTGCATTTTGAATTTATATCTATTGATTTTAACACTAGAACTTCTCCATCAGCGTCTTTTATTTTGCAAATGTATCAATCAGCCCAAGCAGAAAGCAGCCTTCTATCCCATCAAACCCCCACCCCATCTCCCAAAAACGGAGCTGAAGTCAGTTGCAAAATTCTCAGCTCAAGTGTGTTTTTCAATGTGTGAGGTTCCTGATAAAGCATAATAATATATTGTTATTTGGAATACATACATTTAATGTGTGTTCTGTGTCTTAAACAATCTGTGTAAGTGCAAGATTACAGGAAATGTGAGGCAAGAAATGCTGAACACATACATAAAACAAACTTTTTCCATGTTATACAAATAATGACGTGA
This sequence comes from Polypterus bichir lapradei, assembly GCA_026402145.1. Classification (NCBI taxonomy): domain Eukaryota; kingdom Metazoa; phylum Chordata; class Cladistia; order Polypteriformes; family Polypteridae; genus Polypterus; species Polypterus bichir. The sequence goes on from JANRMT010062844.1 coordinate 6,217,501, forward strand.
AGTTTATAATGAGTGAAGCAGAATTTTGTTGCGGTGCAGCAGTCTATTCACTATTTAAAGCGCTGTGAAGAAGCTTGTTACGGTTCTGCCTTTGTCCAGAAATGGCTCCATAAGCATTATGACCACAGACTTGGAAAGTCTTTGCCCTGGGTTATAACTCAAAACACAGCTCTCAAGAAAATGTTGCCAGATGTCAGAGATCACACCAATCTGTTGTTTTTTACATGTTCTGCACGGATGTCTTTGTTGTCAAAGCACAAATGCTGCATGATAGCCTGATAGAGGACATGTGACATCATATCTTTGATTGCCAGTACACCAAATAGTTCTGAGCAGGCATCAGCCACAGCACCAACTGTTGATTTTGCTGCTCTTGTGCAAAGAATGGAAATAAACGGCATCAACTCAGAGAGGGAGAGGTAAGTTTGTACCATGTGAACGTCACTGACACAATAAAACTGAATAATAAAAAAGAAGCACTAACTTTTACAAGTAGCCAGAATTTACACCGAATGTTGCAGATTCAAATCAAATGTATGTTTTTATTATATTACAGTAATAATAATAGCAGCTCAAAACGCAGAACGCCCGGATTCAAACCCGGAACCTTTTGGTTATAAGACAGCATTTCTTACCATCTGCACCATCCAAGATCCACTATCAACTTTCTGCCGATTTACATTTGTGCTTGGGTTTTTAACTCATTAACAGCATCATGTAAACTGAATTATTTGTTTTTCTTTAGTTATATTTTCGAATAAAAGAGCATGTGCTTATTTGATATTTGGACTAAAGTCTTCACACATTGTACACCTCATGTCATTATTAGTTTAACATGGAAAACGTTTGTTTTAGGTATGTGTTCAGCATTTCTTGCCTCGTATTTCCTGTCATACTAAATTTGCAGAAATTGTTGTATACACAGAACACACATGAAATGTATGTATTCCAAATAACGATATATATTATTTACCCTATAAACTCCAGGCACCTGACACTCAGATAAACACACTTGAGCTCTGAGAATTTTGCAACTGACTTCAGCTCCGTCGGTGTGAGATGGGATAGCAGGCTGCTTGCCACTTGTGCTGATCAACACATTTGCAAAACAAAAGATGCTGATGAGGAGAGGTGTGAAGGAATTTAAGGTAGCCCGGGATTATGAGTTTTTTTGTAGGTTTCAGGGATTCTAGTGTTAAGCAGATAAATCAACTAGTCTATGATGATCATATTTTTTCCAAAACAAAGTAAATAAAAATAAAGTGTATGTAAAGTCTCTGTCAAAAACAAAATGTAGACCCTGATTATTATTTGTATTGCTGTTGAGTTTCATCATTTTTATGGGCTGACATGAAGTTTATTCTTTAAAGGGGTTCAGAATCACAGTATTCTGTCAGATTTTTAGATTTGTGTCAGGAAGTCTTCTTTTTAATTTCTTTGTTTGTACATTTTGCTGGTTATTCTGAGCACTACTTATTTTTGTGGATTTTATTTTTCATTTTTTCAGTATCTTGTTCTTAAAAAGCTGGTTAATTTAAGGCAGGCACTCAAATCTATCCTTATTGCTTATAACTATAATTTGAATAAAGATGCAAAGATAAAACTTGATTATGGTTAAGCGATCATTAGAGAAACATAGATACAGTGGAACCTCAGGTCACGAACGTCTCAGACCACATACAAATCGTGTTACGGCCAAAAAGTTGGCCAAACTTTTGCATCTGTTCACGACCACACACTCGGGTGACGAACAAGCAGGTTTCCCTCCCAGTTCGTATATGCCGATGATTTCCGCACGTGTTCAGTCTCTCCCTGTGCATTCCCTGTGCAGTGAGAGAGAGAGTGCGAGAAGGCAGTTAAAGAATGCACCAGGCTTGTTTTTAAAGAGACTGCTTCAAGCATTGTTTTAATCTCGTATTTAATGAAGACTTTTTTCGATTGGATTTTAACCTCCACTTCTGTTTTTATGGGATCAGTTATTTATTGAAGGATTCCGAACGCACTGCACTTTATTTAATTTGAACTTTGTTTTTGATTGTTGTTTTGTTGATTTTAATAAAAGCACTTGGCACTTTTTGCACCATCTGATTGCTCCATTGTAGTGTCTCACTGTCATGCTCATCGGTAACATTACCGATGGTGACGGGTTTGAGGGCTCCCAGAAGCGAGATGGGAGCATGCAGCGAACCCGCATCTTCACAGACTTTACCTCAAAACTGTAATCTCCTCTCCACCCAACTCCTCCTCATTTCCTTTATGCCAGAGCTTTACTCATGCAAGGTTAGTTTTCATGGTTGTTTATGGTTAGTTTTTGTATAAATTACGGATTTTTCAAATGTTAATTTTTTCCCTGTGCTTAAAACTCATTAAAAAAAGTGTTTACAGATAGCGGTTCGTAAGGCTATAGTGTGAACTCTTGCAATGTTAGTTTTCTCTGTTCAAGGTTTTCTCAGTGTTATTCAATGTTTTTACTTTTAGTTTACTATTACACTGTGTATTCTATGGTATAATTAACTATTTTTGTGCTTAAAAATCTTTAAAAAAAAATATATTTACATACAGCTCGTACGGTCTGGAACAGATTTATTGTATTTACATACAATCCTATGGGAGAAATTACTTCGGGTCACGACCAAATCGGGTTGCAACCAGAGTTTTGGAATGAATTATGGTCGTGACCCGAGGTTCCACTGTACATGGAATAGATTACTAACTAACATGTTAGAGGTTAGTACTTCTGTGAACTTCAAGTTTCAACGTGTTATTTTGTAAAAAGCAGGGCAATAGAGTTTGATGAACTGTGTTGGGCTGAATTGTCTTCTCTTGTCAAAACTGCTGTTATATTATTAGAGGAGCAAAATAAACTCTTGTTGCTTATTAGTGTTAGAGTCTGCTAGTGATTAACATTACGTATTGCTTCTTAGAAGGTATTTATTTTGCAACTAGTCAGTGCATATCATTGGCAATTTTTTGTACCTGCTAGAAGTGTATTTATTTAATGAAAGTGGTCTTTTCTACTTATAGTGTGGGTAAGCTCTACAGTATTACACTGTTTGCCAACCGCGCTCTATGTTGCATGCATTTGCTACTTAGTCATTGTTGTGCAGTTGTGATCAAAGCTGAAGTGCCTTTATTGTTCTCAAGCTACTTTTTAAAGTAGTTGAACAGTAATAAATGGAATCTTTGAAGAAACAGAAAGCATGCCACTGTAGATAAGATCACATAAACAATGTCTAATGAGCCCAAGAGCCACACTAGTAGGTGCTGGGGTGGAACCAGTCTGTTCAATACTTTAGACTTTTTTTGAGTATGTAGTAATACAGCAGTCTGCTTTGCATGTTTTCTCTCTCTCTGCATGATCTCCTTACTGTGACTCCTTTCCTGAATGTCAGTTAATCAGCTTGTCCATTCCTTATGTTTGCTGTCTCTGTCTGAAATGACTGTTCATGAAAACCCTGAGACTGTTTAAGATCTGTTTTGGATATGGTGTAAAAAATGATCATGTTATTTTCAGTGGGACTTTGATGCAAATAAGTCTTTAAGGGTTGTATTTGTCAAACAATAGGTCCATCACGTCACTCCTTGCTGGCAGCTTTATGTCTCAACTTGCCACATGTTAGCTTGTTTTATATGGTCTTTATTGAGCAACGTCCCATGTAGTTCCATATCCAGTTATCAAGTACTATTTACTACTTGTTTTCAGATCAAATGGTGTGATTCATGTGGCATGTGGATGTAATTTTTGCTTTGGCCAATTAAATTATAGGCATTGCATTTTTAACAGGCTATTTGTTTATGATGAAGTATAGGTGAAGGATATCGGATCAGGAGGCCGTTATGGTCAGTCAGCCTGTCACGATGAGTAGTATTTATTTATCGATTCACCTGTGTTGTTTTTTTTTTTTTTTTTTTTTATTACCAATTTCAGTCTCTCAGTTGCTTGGGTCTTTTCAGATCAAACTTTGCCCTGGAGAGGTTGCTTAAACCATTAATAGCAAATTAATTTGTGTAAAAGCTATAAAGTCATAGTTATTTCCAACTTCCCATCTTGAGAACAGCAAAGAAGCTTGTCCAAATTTGAACAGACTTTACTAATAAAAAGTGTTCACTTGAGGCCGAAATGCTGCTGTCCTAATTATAATCCATGGAGGTCACCTGGATCTGGTTCTAGCACACGTTTTGCCATCTCCACAAACTATTTTATTTCTTCTCATAATAATCCATTTCATAATTCTTTATTAAAGCCAATACAATGATGAAGTGCTCTTTACAATTAAAATAGATGATTTATGTCCCAGAGTTTTTGCTGACCTTTATTAGGTGAGCCAGGAAAAGTTTGTACTTCAATGTGCTGGTCTTTTATACTCGGTGGCACCACAGGGATTTGTGGGGTGAAAAGTTATCATTGGGCAAAACCAAATGAATAGTCAGATTTAAAATAATTAGATGACAGCATTTTCTCATTTTACACAGGATCTGTAATTGCAGTTTTAGCTTTAATTAAAATTGATATTTTCTTCTCATTTCATCCATTCTTTTTCCAATCTACTTATCCATTTTTACAGTCATGGGTTATACTAGTGTAATTGGGCAAAATATGGTAATGTTTCCTAGACAGAGCACTATGCTATCCTAGAGCACAGACACGGCCATGGTGCATGCTGCTAATTGGCAATCGTACAGTGTGCCATCCCCAGTAATTCAGTCATAGTGTTCTGTGACTAGCTACAACAAGCTCAAATACAATATATTAGGTTAACGTGCAATGATCTAGGTGTGGGCCTCCTGTTTGTGGTTGATTTGACAACCATGAGTACTAATTCAAAAGTACTCAAGGGACAACTAAAGATCTATCTTTCTGTTATATAGTGCACTTTTTCTAATGGTCTTTGATGTATCCATCCATTGCTCTATTCATATACCTACCTCGTAACAATCTAATGGGCAGCAGTTTGTACTACCTTGTTTATATTTGTGTGGTCAACTAATTCTTAATCTGGTGTTGTCCACATTGACTGGCTACCAAAATGTTTTAACCTCACAGTGCAGTAGGAAATTTGAAACTGTGCAGAGAATTTGTAAAATCCACCATTACCCATAATTCTTAGTTATATATACTCTCACACCAGTTTAATGGGATTTATCAACTGCACTCGTCCTGTGACATGCAGTCTGACTCAGATTCATATAGTGTGATTTTTGCAATAAGACATGAGGTGGTCAAATAAATTCGAACTTGGGAGCAGAGAGGCAGCAGCTGTACCTCAGTGATATAGAAAAAGTAATGCCCCAGCTTATTCTATATTTGTGTGTAAATGTTTTTCTTATTTTGTAAATTGCAGTGTTACTCATTACTATGCTACATTCACCAGAAAAAAAAAAAACAGGAATGAGCAGCAGTATGCCTAAAAAGCACTGCGTCACTAACAGGGTTCTTTAGAGCACATCATTAAAAATAAAAAATAAGTTTAAATAGCAAGTTTGGTTGATTGGTTCCTTGTGATTCATAACAAAGCTTTTTGACTATCATATTCAAAAAGAAATACAAATGGAAAAAATTAGTATATTTCTCAAGTAATTCTGATTTTCTAAGAAATGTTTCATTTCCCCCATCTGGAAATATCACCTACATAGACTGGAATGCATCATCTTGTAATATAATGGCATTATCCATTAACTGCAAATGCTGACTTATGATAAAGAAACTGGTAGGCATGGAAGCCAGCAGTCACAAGGAGCCCTAGGACTGAGATTAAAAGCTGCTGCATTATATAAAGATTCCCCCTTTAATTTTCTTAAGGATTGTCAGTCTTACAAAACGGCAGCACTGTTGCCTTTACTACAGTGTTCCATTGACTTCCTTTTGATTTGTACAGTCTAAAATGTGATTTTTCTGTGGCCTCTACATTGTAGAGTACTGAATTTCCTCGACACTAATTTACAGATCTCTTTCCAAAGCATTGCCTGAAGTGGCTCCCTGAGTGAATTAAGGCATGGTTGAATGAATGTAACTGTTTTCCATTTTTACCTCTCCTTACTTTATACTGCAGTCACTTCTTCAGACTGTGATGGAAACCGCATACAGGGCACCTACTGCAGTCTACCAGCAATTGAAATGCGATGAGGATGGATTTGATGTGGTTGAGGCAGGGTATTATGGGCAGGCTCAGTCGAAAGTGGTGTTTATGCTTTACACCTCAAATGATCAAAAAGAAATCAGTGTACTTGGCCTGACCTGTTATTTTAAACATTACACATAGTATGAAGTATTACCAACTCCTTTCTCTTGGCCCACTAATTTCATTTTTTTGTTTAAACACCCTTTAGCAGGTTATTTTTCATGATTGTTATAGAGTATCTGTGTTGTGTCTCTTCCTCATGCATTCAACAACAGCAACAACAATTTGTCTTGTACAGTAATCCCTCCTCGATCGCGGGGGTTGTGTTCCAGAACCCCCCGCGATAGGTGAAAATCCGCGAAGTAGAAACCATATGTTTGTATGGTTATTTTTATATATTTTACGCCCTTAGAAACTCTCCCACACTGTTTATAAATATTCTCAGCACAGTTATACAGTAAACCCTCGTTTATAGCGCTTAATCCACTCCAGACAGATAAATGAATTTCCACGAAGTAGTATTCTTTAGTTATAAATCTAATATTTTCGCAGTTAGAGCATAGAAAACCTGTTTACGACCTTCTAAATAAGTTTTTTAACATTATTAGAGCCCTCTAGACATGAAATAACACCCTTTAGTCAAAAGTTTAAACTGTGCTCCATGACAAGACAGAGATGACAGTTCTTTCTCACAATTAAAAGAATGCAAACATATCTTCCTCTTCAAAGGAGTGCCGTCAAGAGCAAAGAATGTCAGAGAGAGAGAGAGAGAAATGTAAACAATCAAAAATCAATAGGTCTGTTGGGCTTTTAAGTATACGAAGCACCCACGATAAAGTGGCCGCAATGAAGGGATCAATGTGAAGGTAGTCTTTCAGCATTTTTTATTTTATCTTCTCACACCCCCTCCGTCAGGAGCAGAGAATGTCAGAGAGAGTGAGAGAGACAGAGAAAAGCAAACAATCAAAAATGAATACCGGCTGTTAGAGCTTTGAAGTATGCGAAGCACCGCGCGGGAAGCATATCGTATATCATTGAGGAGTTTTCTTTAATATGTAATATGTGCTCTGATTGGGTAGCTTCTCAGCCATCGGCCAATAGTGTCCCTTGTATGAAATCAACTGGGCAAACAAACTGAGGAAACATGTACCATAAATTAAAAGACCCATTGTCAGCAGAAATCTTACTTTACTTTTATAGGAAATGGCGAAGATTCTTAATCATCCCCGAGTATACTCCTTCCTTCATGTACCTGTACAGTCAGCATCTGACAGCGTTCTCATGGCCATGAAGAGAGAATATTGTGCTGCAGATTTCAGACGGGTCGTAGATTTTTTAAAGGAGAAGTAAGTGTCCTTTTATTTTCTATCTTGCGTTTTCCTGGCTGTTAGCTTCTCAGTCTGAGTGATGAAAAGCATTTATTTCTAAAGACCAGAGGCAGACTGTCATCCTTGATGTGGCTATTCTGCCCTATTTCTTGTCACCTGTCATGCAGTTGTTTTTCTTGTAGCAGTTCACTTGCACTAAGGTTTAAATGATGAGTTAACGAGCAATTGAAGCTTCTTTTGAAATATGTTAACTTTAAACTTCTTGAATCATTCCTTTTCTTGAGATTTTGGTTGCTTTAGACGACTAATTAAGTCATGGACTCTGCCCAACCTCTCTAAAAATTGCTTTATAGGCAAATTTGCCAGTTTAAGGTTTAATTTTATCGGGGAATCAAAAGTTTGAGAACCACCAAAATGTTCCTACCACCACACCTTGTGTGTGTGTGTGTGTGATTGTAAGAAGTACAAGGTTGATGTTGGTCTTCTAACTTTAAGTGTCTGATTACATTGCATGTTGTAAAAGTTGCCATATAATTTACAAAGGAATTGTTCAAAGGATGTATGATGTCCTAGCAGGTTGCAGTGCTGTTTCTCTCAAGTTTGATTCTCGGATGTATTCCCTTCTTCTACAAAGCTTACAGTTAGGTCCATAAATATTTGGACAGACAACTTTTTTCTAATTTTGGTTCTGTAAATTACCACAATGAATTTTAAATGAAACAACTCTGATGCAGTTGAAGTGCAGACTTTCAGCTTTAATTCAGTGGGTTGAACAAAACGATTGCATAAAAATGTGAGGCAACTAAAGCATTTTTTTAACGCAATCCCTTTATTTCAGGGGCTCAAAAGTAATTGGACAATTGACTCAAAGGCTATTTCATGGGCAGGTGTGGGCAAGTCCGTTGTTATGTCATTATCAATTAAGCAGATAAAAGGCCTGGAGTTGACTTGAGCTGTGGTGCTTGCATGTGGAAGATTATGCTATGAATAGACAACATGCGGTCAAAGGAGCTCTCCATGCAGGTGAAAGAAGCCATCCTTAAGCTGCGAAAACAGAAAAAACCATCCGAGAAATTGCTACAATATTACAAGTGGCAAAATCTACAGTTTGGTACATCCTGAGAAAGAAAGCAAGCACTGGTGAACTCAGTAATGCAAAAAGACCTGGACGTCCACGGAAGACAACAGTGGTGGATGATCGCAGAATCATTTCCATGGTGAAGAGAAACCCCTTCACAAGAGCCAACCAGGTGAACAACACTCTCCAGGGGGTCGGCGTATCGATGATAACCAAGTCTACCATCAAGAGAAGACTGCATGACAGTAAATACAGAGGGTGCACTGCAAGGTGCAAGCCACTCATAAGCCTCAAGAATAGAAAGGCTAGATTGGTCTTTGCTAAAGAACATCTAAAAAAGCCAGCACAGTTCTGGAAAAACATTCTTTGGACAGATGAAACCAAGATCAACCTCTACCAGAATGATGGCAAGAAAAAAGTATGGAGAAGGTGTGGAACAGCTCATTATCCAAAGCATACCACATCATCTGTAAAATACGGCGGAGGGAGGCAGTGTGATGGCTTGGGCGTGCATGGCTGCCAGTGATACAGTGCATTGCCGCACCAACCACATGACGAACCTCCTCAGGATCCTGAATTAGGACCTAAACACAGTCATGAGGTTTTTTTATAGTGGCTGTAGTGCCAATCCAGCCACAAATCCCTGAGTTTTCCCTGCAGGTTGGAGGACCTGCTTGCAGGGCTGGATGCATGTTGACATCATACCCAGGACAGAGCAATTTGCAGGTTAAGAAAGTACAAAAAAATTCTGCTGCCTCAAAATTTTTATCACTTATCGCTTATTTCATTTACATATGGACAAGAATGGTGGTATTCATTGAGAAGAAACTCGGTAAAAATAGTTTAAACAAAACACTGTAATGGGAAAGTGGTGTTATCTTGTGCAGGTTGGTGATATAAAGGATTTGAAGAAACTGATATTTAAATTGAATATGGATCAGAAGGAAAGAATTATTCAGAATATTTATGCAGCCTTGTGTACACAGCCTGTTTCAAATCCCCTACAGCATCTTGTAGGCATCCAGATGTGAGATTTGACTTGGTTGTTTCAGATACATCCAGTTCTTATCTGCAATTCTTTGGCACATTTACTGGTACGTTTAGCACCATTTTTGTTTCAAAATCTACTTCCAATTTAGTCTTTATCCCCTGACAGATGGTTTCATATTATCCTCTAGCACCATCAGGTACAATGAAGAATTCCTGGTAGGTTCTATGATGGTGAGTTGTCCATTCATAAAAGCAGCCCAAAACCATAACGTATCCACCAGCATGGTTTACAGCTAGTATCGTGGTGTTCTTGTCAAATGTTGTCTGTGCTTTTCATGAAACAAATCTCCTGGTCTGTGTCTCGAATGGTAGACCCCCTGCATTTTTACATCAACAGTAGCAAGAGCTACCAGTAGGTTCCATGATTAACTTCTAAGGTACTTGGAGTCTTCCTTTGGCATCTTGTGTCCTGTTCATGGGCAACTTGTCCTAGAAAATTTAGCATTGTTTGAAATCTTCTCCACTTGTAGATGATCTTTTGGGCAGTGGAATGATTCATTTCTAATTGTTTGGAGATCAGTTTAAATCCCTTCCAAGGCTTATAGATATCTATAGCATTCATTCTGAAGGCCTTAGTGAGCTCTTTCTGTCTATGCATGGTGAGAAAAGACATTTCAAAAACAATGAGAAAACCCAACTAAATGTCTGAGGTTTAAGTAAGACCAGTTCAGACAGGATCGTTTCTAATGATTATTTGCACTTGATCTGGTGCTTCTGATTCTAATTTGAGGTAACAATAAATGTAGGGGTTTTGCACATGCAAACTTTGTCTCCATGTTTATTTCAGTTATATAGTTGACTTCAGAATGTAAATGTGGCGTAATATTTGCTATATCACCTTTATCTACTAATAAAAAATGAAGATTAAATCTCCATGTGTACACATATATTAAAGAAGTAAAAAAGAAACACTTCATGTGATGTACTTATTTTTTTCAAGGTAAGATGAAAAAAGTAAGGTAAAAAAATTAATTAGTTCTCAGAGGTGCAACTGTATAGAATGCCAAATTTGGCTTCAAAGGATGGGTTTATTCAGTACCCTTTGCCCTTACACGTTTAATGTTATTGGTGGTTCTTTTTTAGGAAACCCCTAAGAAGACGAATGCTGTATTATAAACTAAAAAAATGTTAATTATCCTTCTTCATTGTGTCATGCATTTGTTTTTACAAACCGGCTAAATGTAATAGTAGAGTATTGGGGGCTGGAGTGATCATCTGCATGAAATGCAAAGCTGCAAACAGTTCTGGACAGGGTGTTGGACAGTCTCAAGGCCCATACCTAGAAACATTCATACAGAGCTAATTAGTCATCAGTCATTTTCTAATCCGCTTAGTCCTAAACAGGGTTGCGAGGGGTGCTGGAGCCTATCCTAGCTAGCATAGGGTGCAAGGCAGGAACAAACCCTGGACAGGGCACCAGTCCTCTGTCCGTTTGTATACTGATCCTCCATTTGGTCTCAGAAAGCCATTGGGCTACAAATGCAATATGGTGTCAAATGTGTATCACAGGGATGCTGATCCATGTTATCATCAGTGTCTCATAGTTCCCACACACTAGCCAGAGGTGGATGTTTGCATTTCTCTCTTCCTGACTTGTCTTCCATAAGCTTTATTAGATTAAAATCTAATGAAGGGGCCATCCACCCATCCATTTTCCAACCCGCTGAATCCAAACACGGGGTCACGGGGGTCTGCTGGAGCCAATTCCAGCCAACACAGGGTACAAGGCAGGAACAAATCCCCGGGCAGGGTGCTAACCCACCACAGGGCACACACACACCCACATACTAGGGACAATTTAGAATCGCCAATCCACCTAACCTGCCGATACTTTAAAATCAATTTACTGTTTTCTCCCTAAAAGTCTTTCTAGAACTTTGTTAGCATTGTGGTCTTAAGCATTTCCATGTGAATACAGTACTTAGATGTAAAGTAGGTATGTACCAAATCTGCAATAATAATCAAAAATATTGCTTTGTGCACTCCCTTTAAGGGACCTAGTACAGTATGTACCATGATAACTCACCTTGCATCGCTATGCCAGCACTTTTACCCTGCAGTGGTGATACTCAGCACATTGGATTCTTGGAGTTTAATCCGTATACTGATTTTAGTGGGAGGGAATCTAGATTCATCAGGCTAAGCTTTGTTTTTCAGTTTCTTCAATATTTGTGTCGTTTAGCATTAGGACATCCTTTGCGATGTCAAGTGACAAGACTGGAATTTGTTTTGGTCAGCGTCCATACTGTACTTCATCCATGAAAGGCTTCTAGTACTTGTGCATTTTGACTCGCCCCTGTAGTATCATTTCAGAGGTGCTAGTTAGCCTAACCCACATCTTTTTTGGTATGTGAGACGAGTATCCATGCTGACATAATATTAACATTTAAATTCCACACAGGTAATGGGGGTTCAGCCCATGTGGAGTTGTGACACAGTAACACCATCCTCTGTTCCACTGTGCTACCAGGTCAGAATATCTGGAAGTGAAAACATTTTGTTGTACTCTGAATGTGTGTGTGTCTCTTTATGGTTGTTTTAAGATTAGTAAATTTCATTGTATCAATATTTGGGCTTCTTTTAATGATGTCAACATTTCATTTCTGTTAATCCCTTTTTAAGCTGCTAGACAATTTGCTCATCCTCATTCATTGAACTTCACCACTTGGCTTAAAATCCTTTTAGTAGCTTGCTCTTAACATTTTGTCTTTTGTTTTGTTCTTTTTTTTGTATTATTTCCAGAATTCTTTTCTGGTTTAATGGCCCTGACATGACTGCCTGCACAAAACAGTTCTACTTTACTGTACAATTTATGTGTATTTATTTTAAGGTTGGAACAACTTGCTGAGTAAACAAAATATCACAAGCATGCATCGAACTACATATTTTCAGTTCCATACCTTATCCATTAAGTCTCTTGTTAGTATAAATCACCAGCTTCACTGTAAAGCATGCATTTGTTGCATTTACAGTGTTCTTGTGCTAGTGCCAAAATATTGACGCTAGTTACGTGTTGCCTTTGGCTAGTTTTGAGGTGAATGTGAATGTTAGCATGCTGACATCCTTGAGGTAATAGTCAGATCTGAGAGGTGAAATGCGTATCTGATAAATATTATGATTCCTTATTGACAGATGTCTCAAGAATGCTTTTAAACACTTCTTAGGTTGCCCCACTTTAAGCAAAAAAAAATGAGTTGTACTGACCAGTGATATCATCCTAGTCAATTAATCCACTCCAGCTGGTCTTAAACTGACCGAATATCTTAAATGTAGCATTATTTAAGTTGTAGCTGATTGGAGTTTTGTCCCTAGTTTGTGCTATGATGAGACACAATGCAGCTCAAGACATAGGCTTCCTCGCTTAACACTGCTGATTAATCTCTGGGCTTGCTTAAGAGCGGCATGCCCAGGAAGCCCCCTTGGTCAATACATCAAGCAGGACAAAGCTTCTTCTTTTTTTAAAATAACTTTTCTTGATGCCAATTAAAAATGTAGGTGAAGCACTTTTTGTAACTCTCCATTAGTTGATGATCATTGCTGAATAGACTTAATGGCCTATAGAATTTTTAATAAGCTATGCATCATAAATAACAGTCTAAAAATACATAAACATCACAAGAATAAAAGCACATTATGGTCAAAAAATATTAATGAATGTTAATGAGGGTGACTTTATTTCTGAATTATTATTATTATTACTTCCCCAGGACGAATTATTATTACTTCCCCAGGATATAGAAAATGTAAGATTCAAGGAGATATTTGACAAAACACTTTTTAATGACTGTGATACTTCTAAGAGTTTTGTTCAATTTGTCTGGACCTTACAATAATTTTACCATGTTGCACTTCCCATTGCTGACTGAGTCTGAATACAGTGGTCTTTCTGCACCACCTGTCATAGTACACCTTGCATGGTGTTTTTGTGTTGCTTTCCAGGGTGGTTTGTGTTTTATAGGTATATTGCATCTATTCCTCATTATAATCCACAAGAAGGTTTCAACTTATTACTGATACCATGCAACACAGAAGATTAAAGTGTGTAGCCAAGCTTTCTGCAGTCTTCAGGCAGCTGTAAATTCATCACCTAGAAGAAACCTGACAGCTTTCCCCAAAGTAAGTTTGAATTCAGAGTACATGCAGTATTTTCTTGGTTGGGCAGGGCTCCCTTTATAGGCTTTTGTTTGCTAACCTGGTGGTTTGACCCTTTTTAATTATACTTGAACTTTGCAGAAGGAGCATTTTTAATAGTAACATATTCATTTATGTAATCGATACTTTCATCCAATGTAATTTACAGCACAAGTCACAGTTGTTCCTTTATTTCCACAGTGTGTACACAACAAGACTGACCCATAAGTCACAATGTGAGTTTAAGAAGAACCAGCAGCTTGGCAGTTTACATTAAGCTCAGTGCCTTAGCCAATATTAAGCTTTATGTTTTACTAGCTAAGTCTTCTTGTCATCGTTATGGGCAGATTGAAAAATATATTAAGAAAATTTTAACCAAGATAAGTATTGGAGCTTAGCAAAATCGTTGTCACACACAGGCAAAAGTCAAAACCAATAAAAATGAGAAGATCAATTGTCCAAATTCAAAAAGCGACAAAATATATCTGGAAATAAAAGCACAAGAAAAAGAGATCAGAACCACGTAAACTGATGCAAACTCAAATTTTCTTCTTGTTAAATAATTACAGAGCTTTTGAACATGTTTTAATCCACTTATAAGATACTTGACACCACCATTTTATAGCAAAACCCTGAAGGTATCAAACAGTGCATCACTTCTGGTCCCTTGATGGCAGCGGGTCCCATTAACAATAACATTTATTTCTGTAGGACATTTTCTTAAACTTGTCACACACAGTGCTTTACAAGGTGTTAAAGAAAAGAACAAATTGCAAGGTAAATTAGAAATGAGTATATAATTATTCTCACATAATGCAAATAGACAGGTTACACAGTAAATTATGGCTTAACTTGCTAAATTAATTTTTGTGTCTAATTAAACTTTATATATAAAAATAATAATTCTAAAACAATATAAATAACAATAATAAGAATAAACATAAGCCAGGAAACAACCCCTTGTTATAATGTAACAAAAATGGCTTCTGTTTTTATTTGGATTCCTACTCTAATTAAGCAAGTTATTTCCTAGTTTCAATGTTTTGTGGTCAATGTAGAAATGACAAAACTAAGTTTGATTACATTTTATTAGAATGTACCAAATATTTATAAATGTTATATGGGGATAATTTAGGTGTATTATTTTAACTTGGTTTTTTAAAATTTTCCTCTTCATCATGATTTTCATTCTGCTTTTCCAGGTCTTGTGGTTTTATAAACAATTTACTAGTGAGAACATCAGTAGATCTGACTCCAAAGCAGTTGCAACCTTTCAGCAGATGTTTTTTTTTCGGGTGCATGTTCTACTACTTGTTTGTTGTCGTTAGTAGGACACAATTAAGGGGGCAAACTACAAAGAAATAGGCAAATTAATAGGAAAACAACAAAGGAACACTAAGCCTGAAAAAGTTATTGGAAAAATACAAATATTTGTAAATCTTATAAAAATTGCACTGTTGTGTTTGTTTTTCTGACTGCAGAATAAGAGCAGGAAGTTCAGAGCCTTAGATTTTGCAAACCAGTTATTTAGCCATCACTTATTTGTGTGTTCTTTCATATACAGTATGAAGTTGTGTGTGTGTGTGTGCATGTTAATGTACAGAACATGCACATGTCTGTGTGCATACACACTATACATACACACTCATTCTTTTATTTTCATATCATTTGTTAATCTCCTTTATAATTCGATTTTCCACCTGTTTATAATGTATGTTGGTTAACTTATTTATGTTATGTGTATTTTTGTTGTATGCTTAAGGCAGCTCTAAAGCTGCAAAATTAAATTCCTGTACATTAAGTATTGGCAAATAAAAGTGATTCTGATTCAGATTTAAAAGAGAATGAACACATTTGTCAGGCATTATTTGGTGAACACAACCCTATTTAGTGTCCTAAAATGTTTCAGTTTATGAAGCTCCAGCAAACATCCTTTCCTTACCACACTCTTAAATGTGTTGCCACTTCTCTAACTTCATGCTTTGAGAAGCATTTTTTTTTTTTTGCTCTTTCCTCTCTAGCAACACAGTAGCTTTAAACTTTTTCTTAATATTTTGGCAAGAACATACTGCACGTGATTCTTTGTAAATACCCACAATCCAGCAGTTGGAGGTCAGTGACCTTTTTGCCTGGTTGTCTGCTTACCGATTGTAACCATGGCAATAACACATTATGACTGCATTACTTATGTGCATTAGCCGTTGATCCCTTTTAAATTGTCAAATCTTCCGTTACCTTCCACATAGTTGAAATGTCAGGATTCTCCTTACTGGATTGTATTGTTTGATAAGTACAGAGTGATTGAGAAATGAAGCAGCCAGCTAATACAATGCAGTAACATTTAAAGCAGTGGTAGTTTAGAAGTGTGGGACGAGAATGAAGTAATTTTCTGTTTTTGTATATTTTTTTTTTATTTGGAGCATGATGTTGTATTTTGTGTATGCATATGTTTTAGAAATGTGTCCATAAACAGACTTTTTACTTTTATCAGAAATTTTGACTTCTTAAATTAACGTTTTGTTGAACCAGCTCACTCAGATTTAAGTTAGCAAGTTAGACTTATGTGTATATCTCCCACAATGCACTTCGCTTGACATTGCATTGTCCTGACAAGCCATAGTCAGATACATTTTATACCTCATAAATTACTCTGCTGGCCCAGTTTTTGGTTTTGCCACTATGGTTGAAGTTCCAAAACTCTAACAGACTAAGCTTTGCTTTTTACATTAGAGCTTTCTTCTTGTGTGTTCCCTGGATCCCTTGGCAAAAAGTGTTTATAATATTTTCCGTTTTTATCGTTATATAACTCCAGTGAAAACCCACTGACATTTTCACTTTCAACTTCCATTATCCTGCTTTTTTTTGCTGTACAAGAAGCTCAAAACATGTCAAATAAAACACTTTTAGAAAATCGTATGTTGGCGTGTGTTTCAAATGGATATTAAGACACATAATTTAAACTTGATTTTTGGTCGTTTTCTTATGTGTTGGCCAACATTTAAACAGCTGCATTTCAGAGATGTTGGCAGCACTGGCAAAAAAGGCATCTAAGGATCTATAATATTTGCTCACTCATGAGCTTCACATCATATGAGACCAGCTTGCAGGAGCTTTTGAAAAACTGTTCCAGATGAGAGAGTCTAATTATATTAGCCTGTTTTGTAATTATGGAAACCCCTAATCTTTAGAAAGGTTCCCTTTTTTGTTTGACTTTTGATATTTATTTGCTCTCCTCTTGAAGTAACGTAGTAACTCAACCGGTAAGAAACCAGGGTACCAGATTGGTTTACTTCTCTAGTAAGTGACATATCACTTATATACTTAACATTTTGTCTTCTGTGCAAAATGTGTTACTAAAGCTTGTGTGCTTGCTAAAAGGAAACAATAACTAGTAGAATTTAAATGAAAGAAGTCAATTTTTTAATACATTCTGGTTTTTACCATCATGGCATCAGAGTGGCAAAACATTTCTGGTTCATCGATCATGCATGTGGAAATTTCAGTACATATTAGAATACTGCTACCTGCTCAACTGTGATGCCAGTCGGTTCTTTTTGTCAGTCTATTCTCGTGTTATTTTTGGTTTTGTATGCTCTTTTGTATGCTTCTGATCATTTCCTTATGTTTTAGTATGCATTGCATTTTCGTTTTTGCTGTTTTGTGCAGATTAGGATGTTGTACGAGTGTGCCAAAGTTTGCAATTTAAAAGGAGACATGTAATTCAAAAGTCCTAGGGTTGAGCAGCTGAGTTTGTAGGTTCCAAAATGCCACGGAGTGGGGACACTTTTTAACTTTAGGCTAATGTTGTTTTGATACAATAAAATGATTAGTGTCCAACTAGGGTTTTGCCCATCCTTTTTCAGAGCTGTCCGTAAAAGAATTTTCTTAGCCTTTGTCTCAGCAGAGCCGAAGTAACGCTTTCTCATGAATTCATATAGCTCAAGAATAAAACCGAAGGCAAGCAAAGCATAAAAATGGAAAAGTGAGCAGCGATGATGATGATAATAATAAATGAAAATAAAACCTATGCAAGCAGGTTATTTTTTATGAGTTCAAAGCTCTCATACCGTGTTTGACACGGTGAAAATAGGTATTCTTCATGGCTGGCAAAAATGCTAGATAGAATAAATATTTCATTGTATTAAATGGATTTGACAATCCTATTTTGGCATCATATTATTCCGTTCTCAAAACTAATTAATAAAATTCCTGGTGTTACTGGATGCAAAGCAGAAAACAGCACTGTCCATAGTCCATTGTACACACACTTGCAAAGCCTTGATCAATTTGGAATAGCCAGTTCACCTAGACTGCATGCCTTTGGGGATATGGAATAAAATGTCAACAGACATGGACAGAATGCGTACATGGACATGTGGGATGCTGGATTCTAACTCAGGTCACTAGATCCATGAGGCTGCAATGCTAACCACTGTGCCACCTAGAATTTTACTTGGTTGTGTTGTTAAATATTTGTATACACTATTTGGCCAAAGTCTAGTGGACACCTGACCATCAAACCTATATGAGATTGTTGGACATCCCATTCTGAAAGCTACGGGCATTAATATGGAGTTAGCATCCCTGTTTCAGCATCTCCATCACTCCAGAGAGCATATTTCCATTGCTCCAGAGTCCAATGGTGACATGCTTTATACCACTTCATCTGACGCTTGGCATTGCACATAGTGATCTTAGACTTGGGTGCAGCTTCTTAGCCTTGGAAGCCCATTTCATGATGCTCCTGACACGTAGTTTTTGTGCTGATGTTGCCTCCAGAGGCAGTTTGAAATTCTGTTGCGAGTTTTGTAAAATTTGCAATATTGATTGGTGATTTTTGTGTGTTATGTGTTTCAGCATTCTGCAGCCAGTCTCTGCAAGTTTGTATGCTTTACCACTATGTAGCTGAGCTTTTCTTGCTCCCAGCACTTTCAGTAAACCGTGGGGGAGATCTAGCATAACAGAAATTTCACATACTGACTTCTGGCATAGGTGGCATCCTACGATAGTACCACGTTTAAAGTCACTCAGCTCTTCATTATGACCCACTCTTCTGCTAGTGTTAGTCAATGAAGATTGCATGGTTATGTGCTTAATTTAATTCGCCTGTCAACAATGGGTACGGCTGAAACTCTTTAACTCAATAATTTGAATGTGTGTCCACATATGTTTGGCCATTAAGTGTATATTCTGTTTTATATTCCTTATGAAAGAAAACTAAAGGCAGTTTACCTTTCCTAATTCAATAAAACACGTAGCCTCATAAATGCCAGCTCACCCTTGTAGAAATTTGAAATGTATAAAAAAAAAAAAAAAAAATCATCAAGAATGCTATTCATCCCTACCTCATTCCACTATGGCCCAGGAATGCATCCATCCATCCATCCATCCATCCATTATCCAACCCGCTATATCCTAACTACAGGGTCACGGAGGTCTGCTGAAGCCAATCCCAGCCAACACAGAGCGCAAGGCAGGAAACAAACCCCGGGCAGGGTGCCAGCCCACTGCAGAGGAATGCATCGATGTTTAAATAATTAACAACCAATTAAATCAGAGGAGTCAGAAAGAAAAAATGGCAAAATGGAAAGTAAGGAAAACTGAGAGTACACAGATACTGTACTTTTAATTTCACACATGAAGTGTTATTTTAATAGATTAGATGCATATAATATGATTTTGGAAGTGGAGCCTCTCGTGTTTCATCTTTTGTTTATCCAACAGGTGATGGAGGTTCTTACTGGTCCATGGAATTTTAG
Organism: Polypterus bichir lapradei; assembly: GCA_026402145.1. NCBI lineage: Eukaryota > Metazoa > Chordata > Cladistia > Polypteriformes > Polypteridae > Polypterus > Polypterus bichir. The sequence goes on from JANRMT010062844.1 coordinate 6,236,966, forward strand.
TAGTTTTTCACTGACTGCTATATAGTAACACTAAAAGAAAAATGGTGGCAGATGTTCAATGGGAGTTTAGAACGGCATAAGTATGGTGATGATGATTTTTTTAGACGCTGTATTCTGGGAAGTTTTTTTTTTTCCCCCTCACCCTTTGCTGCACTTCAATGGATTGCATTCTGTCTTTGTGTTAGAACATTATTGCTCAGAATTATCTTCATAGCTAAACTTGCTTGATAATTTTGGGGGGGGGGGGGGGGGATCAAATGTTGAAATTCAGTGACAACAAACTTTTAACAGAATTTGAATGGTAGTATAATGCTTACTGCTGATCATTGGCATGTGTTGCATCTGTCAGCACTGTTGCAGAAGTGGCACAAATGCAGTCGGTGTAAATTGAAGTCAAGTATATATTCTATAGTATAAAATATTATTTTTGACCATGTTATGATTATGCGGCCAATGCCAGCCTTGAGCTGTCATCTTGTATGTGGACAGATGAACTGAATGACTGCTTGCTTGATTGATTTGTTCAGTTAATCAAACATACTAGTCACTGACATGTGCATTGTCAGTAGTCAGAAGTTGTGTTTCATCTGCCAACAGACAGTCACAGTGGCCTTCTACTTAATACTTTTTCCATATTTGGAGCTGTGGTAGATTTTGGGACTTTCTGTGGGGTCACATAGTGAGTATGAGATGGGAATTGAAGAGGCAGCTTTGTAGCTTACAGGCCTACACTTTTGCCAATAGACCACAAATGTCCAATTCAGAAGGAAAATGGGTCTTACGAGTACAAAACACAAATTAGAAGTTTAGAAAAAGGAAAAAAATAAGAAGCAGAGCAGCTTTCTGTCAGACATTTGCCATTTAAACTTGTATTGGGTATCAAGCCAAAAGCCTTTGGCATGTGTTTGCTTGGCTGTTTTCGTTTGTTTTTAGCTTGTATATTAGTGTTAGGCTGTAGCTGGCACTTTTGCCTAACAATACAGCTTGGCACACCAGTGAATTGGCTAGATAATGTAGCTGTAAATGATTTCCTGTTTCTTACATAAAAAGATTTTCAGTGTTTGTAAAGGCGTGTTTGATTGATTTATGAATGTGCTTGACCTGAGAGGTAATGTACGAAACTGATTTATTAAAAATGACTGCTGCTTATGTTGTTTTATGAAATCTTCAACCTGCCAATGAGCTGTCTGCTTACTAACAATGCTGTTTATGATGTTAACAGTTCCAAGTCTGCCTAATTCAATTAAGGGTTGTGAAAGTCCTGGAAGCTACCCCAGCAACATTGAGCACAAGGCAGGAAACAATCCTGGACAAGATGCCAGTCCATTGCACAGCTCATTCACGTATGTCCCTACATTTACAGTCCCACTGGGCAAATTTGGAATCTTTAACTAGTCTAATTTATACAGCTTTGAGGATATGTGAGGACAACTGGAGTACCCTAAGGAAAACGCATATAGACGAGAAGAGAATGTGCAGACTCCACACAGGCAATGACCAGATGCTTGATTTGCGAGGCAGACCCACTTCATCATGATCCTGTCCAATTTTATTATATTGTTTTTCTTTCACTTGTAAATAAATAAGTAAACGTTGTGTAACAGGGCTTTTTATTTTCCTCTTCTTAAACGGGCACTGCTCACTTATTACTTTCAGAAATAAATTAACCATAGTTTCATGTTTATGACATTACCCCTACACAGTCATTATTTTAGCTTTGATGTTAGTTTTGATAAACATATGTTCATATTTTTAATACAGTTTCATCATGTTGTTTATATGTCAGATTCTGGGTTATCCTTTTTAATCCCAAAGAGTTTGAGGACACAACAATTTGAGAGTCCAGCTTCAAAACTGTTAAGCCGTATTAACTAATTGTTAATATCAAGCTTGACTTTGATGCTTTTACTCTTCAACTTTTTATTTTGTGAATGTCAAGCTTTGGTATCCATATTGTAAAGTGTTAAAATTAAAATTACATAGGACTGTTTTAAGAGCAGGGTCTTGGCATTTTATGTTTATTGGTTAAGAACTTAAAAAGGGGTTCCCACTGAGAGAATGTCTAATTTGTATCTGTCCATTGAACCCACTTGATCCCTTTCAGGGTTGTGGGGAATAAAGCCTGTCCTAGCAGCACTGGGCCCAAGGCAAACACCAACTCTGGAACAGGCGCCATTCCTGCCCTTTGCTGAACCCACTAAGGGTAAAGACATTTGGCACGTAACATGCTTCATGTAGGGCCAAAAACAGTTGCTCAGCCTGAATGAACTGAGACCATCACTAGGACTCTAATTTTTAGCTGCATCATCTTTGTTGCTATTTGAGAAATAGCACTTACTTTTTAGTTTTTTGTTAAGCACACCTGAAATATTTGTCACAAAGATAGCACAAAAGTTCTTTTTCTTACTCTTCCCTCCAGATTAACGATTTCGCCAGACCCTTTTAAATTTTGAATGATGTAGTGCATGGTGGTGTGCCTCATATCAAGTCTGGCGGCAATTTTGTGAACAGAAAGACCCTGTTTGTGTAATTGTATGACTCTTTCCCTCAATGCATTGGGTATTTCAGCAGTTTTAGCCATGTTGGGAAACTCCACTAACCCTACAAATGCTTTTATGGAGAATGACCACCGAGGCTACTTGAATATACTCTAGTAAGGGCACCCAATTTAGAGCACCTGCTGTTAGGTGTTGTGTTCGATGATCTCAGTTGTTACTGGAAACTCCTCCTATTGTGACACATTTATTCAACTCTATGAATGGCCCAGGTGTACAAATAATTGTTTGAAGACAATAAATTACAGTCAGTCATTATCCAACCCACATCTTTTGAAAACACTTCCAGAATATGTTTTGAATAATCGTTTTTCTTGTTTCTTTACATAACACACAAGTAATTGAAACGTTATAGACAGTTTTTGAAGTCTGTTCTTCAATATCCTCAATTTCATTTTCATTTTTGACCATTTTTTAAGAGTGTACAAATAATTTTTGGCTGCACCGTGTGTGTGTATGTACAGTGCATCCGGAAAGTATTCACAGCCCATCACTTTTTTCACATTTTGTTATGTTACAGCTTGTAATGGGCCACCAGGTCCCCTGCCCGGCCAGGACGTCCCTTCTGCTTATGTTCTGGGGGAGCAGCCATGGTCTCCTAAGTACCTCCCCCGGGACACTTGGTGACAGCCTTCCTGGTTGATGATGATGCCTCAGTTTCCTGCAGGGTGTCATGGGAGATGGAGTTCTCCTCAACCCTGTGGGGACCTGGGATGGCCGCCAGGGGGTGTGGCAAACATCGTTAAGCCCAGCTGGTCTGATCATCGGCCCCACACGGGAGTGCAATTGGGAACAGGTGAGCAAGCACCAGGAGCACTCCCGGGAGGGCCATAAAAGGAGCCAGCAACCATCACTCAGGGCCAGAATCGAGAGGAAGAGGACGAGGTGCCTGAGAGGAGTGGTGGTGCCAGTGGAAGGATTGCTGTCTTGATAAAGAGGTACTTTGGGACTGTGTTATACCTGTGGGGTTCACGCGGAAGACGTGCCCCACAGGTGAAGAAAAAGATTTATTTATGTTTATTGCATTAAGTGCTTGTGGGACTGTGTTGGGCCTGTGGGACACGAGGAAGATGTGCCCCACGGCTGAAGAGAAAATAAAAAGATTTCTGTTTCAATTTACACATGCCTCAGTGTGAATCTGTGCCGGGTCGGGCGCTTATATAGCGCCTTATTCCAAAATGGATTAAATTCATTTTTTTCCTCAGAATTCTACACACAACACCCAATAATGACAACATGAAAAAAGTTTACTTGAGGTTTTTGCAAATTTATCAAAAAAAAAAATTGAGAAAGCACATGTACATAAGTATTTACAGCCTTTGCCATGAAGCTCAAAATTGAGCTCAGGTGCATCCTGTTTCCCCTGATCATCCTTGAGATGTTTCTGCAGCTTAATTGGAGTCCACCTGTGGTAAATTCAGTTGATTCGACATGATTTGGAAAGGCACACACCTGTCTATATAAGGTCCCACAGTTGACAGTTCATGTCAGAGCACAAACCAAGCATGAAGTCAAAGGAACTGTCTGTAGACCTCCGAGACAGGATTGTCTCGAGGCACAAATCTGGGGAAGGTTACAGGAAAGTTTCTGCTGCTTTGAAGGTCCCAATGAGCACAGTGGCCTCCATCATCCGTAAGTGGAAGAAGTTCGAAACCACCAGGACTCTTCCTAGAGTTGGCCGGCCATCTAAACTGAGCGATCGGGGGAGAAGGGCCTTAGTCTGGGAGGTGGCCAAGAACCTGATGGTCACTCTGTCAGAGCTCCAGAGGTCCTCTGTGGAGTGAGGAGAACCTTCCAGAAGGACAACCATCTCTGCAGCAATCCACCAATCAGGCCTGTATGGTAGAGTGGCCAGACGGAAGCCACTCCTTAGTAAAAGGCACATGGCAGCCTGCCTGGAGTTTGCCAAAAGGCACCTGACTCTCAGACCATGAGAAACAAAATTCTGATGAGATAATGATTGAATCTTTGGTGTGAATGCCAGGCATCACGTTTGGAGGAAACCAGGCACCGCTCATCACCAGGCCAATACCATCCCTACAGTGAAGCATGGTGGTGGCAGCATCATGCTGTGGGGATGTTTTTCAGTGGCAGGAACTGGGAGACTAGTCAGGATAAAGGGAAAGATGACTGCAGCAATGTATAGAGACATCCTGGATGAAAACCTGCTCCAGAGCGCTCTTGACCTCAGACTGGGGCGACGGTTCATCTTTCAGCAGGACAACGACACTAAGCACACAGCCAAGATATCAAAGGAGTGGCTTCAGGACAACTCTGTGAATGTCCTTGAGTGGCCCAGCCAGAGCCCAGACTTGAATCCGATTGAACATCTCTGGAGAGATCTTAAAATGGCTGTGCACCGACACTTCCCATCCAACCTGATGGAGCTTGAGAGGTGCTGCAAACAGGAATGGGCGAAACTGGCCAAGGATAGGTGTGCCAAGCTTGTGGCATCATATTCAAAAAGATTTGAGGCTGTAATTGCTGCCAAAGGTGCATCGACAAAGTATTGAACAAAGGCTGTGAATACTTATGTACATGTGATTTCTCAGTTTTTTTATTTTTAATAAATTTGCAAAAACCTCAAACTTTTTTCACATTGTCATTATGGGGTGTTGCGTGTAGAATTCTGAGGAAAAAAATGAATTTAATCCATTTTGGAATAAGGCTGTAGCATAACAAAATGTGGAAAAAGTGATGCGCTGTGAATACTTTCCGAATGCACTGTGTGTGCAAAATATAAAACTGTTTATATTCTGCATATTTTACAGTTGGTGCATATTAATAATGAACTCTTTCAGGGCTGATATAGACTTTTGTTAGAGTTAAAGGACGGTAATTGGCTGTAAACTGCGACAAAACTTGCCCTTCCATTTTAGTTTGACTCTTTGCTAGAAGGAAAGTTTTAAGTAGTTTTGTTGATTTGACCAAGATTCCCTACTTGAGTAGCGAAGAGCAAACAATTTCTAAAATGGCATAGACATCTGGCGAGAGACTAAAGTGGCTATGCAAATTAAAATACTCCATGGACGTTTTACGTATTATCGCTGAATCGAACTCTGACTTGTCGGACTTGAAATTTGATGCAAGTGATCAGGAGATGGGGATCGAAAATGAAAGTGAGGTACCGGTATCAGCTGATCAGTCCCCAGCTGATCTCGTGGTGCTGAACACATTTGGGTAGCTGATGCGCCATGGTAGCGTTCGCCTAGGAGGACCACCACTTATGACGAGAGGTACAAACTAAATTGCATCACACTGTGACTGCCACCTGCTGTCCAAAGGCAGCAAGCCCCACCGTGCATTCCTGCTGGTCATCGAGGTGCCCCCGCACAGCCACAGAGATGCCAAACATACGCCTACAGCAGTTTTAGGTTGATTTATGTGTGAAACTATTGCTTTGTGTGCTTTTCAGAAAACTGAGTTTTTTGGAAAACATGTTCAGCCCTCAAAGAGTTAATAACGTGCTAAAGCTCATGCAAGGAGTCTGGAACTGAATGCTGTCTTTGAGTTTGAAGTCACTGCCTTAGTATTAGCCACTATACAACATTTATCACTACTGTTTCACAAGTCCATAGTCCTAGTTTCAGGTTCACACCTAGTCACTCTCATTTACAGTCTGATCCTTCTTCCCATGTATGAATGAATTTTTCCATGTTTTTCTTCCCAAATGTCAGAGCTGTTAATGGTCGATTTCTTGGTGACTCTAAACTGACCCAGTGTCTGCCCTGTGAAGATGTGGCATCCCGTCCAGGACTGGTTTTTACTTTGCCTCCAATGGAGCTGTGATAGGCTCTGTAACCCTGCATACTTAAATAAAATGAATTCTGTTATAACTGGATGATGAATAGAATGTCAGTCTCTTTCCAGTCAGGCAGGCTTCCTAAGTGTTATCCATGCTACACACATATGCTGAAAGTAAAGTCAATGTCACATAATGTGGCTTCTAGTTAGAGGGAATGTCAGTTTTGCCGACTGCAGTTGCTGATCTCTTCACTGGACAATGTCAACTTACATGATTGAAATTCACTTGGCATGTCAAATTTTGCAACTCCCTGCTGGCTTTCCAGCACAGTCATGCTCATGCTGTTCTTGTGGTGGCCAGTAAAGTACCGCCTGACGGACATGGTGCTGAATAAATTGGCGTTAATAGACACAATGTTTTTTTTTTTTGTTTGTTTGTTTTTTACACTTTTCCTCCAGGGCAACTAGTTGGAGTGAGTTGGTGGGTATGTCACACTGGATGACTGGAAATCATGGGAGCGCGCTGCCTACTTCCTCAGACTCACTTAGATTATGTAAATGAAGGCTACAACTGAAAACTGCTGGAAGAGTTGTCTAATGTGACATGGCCTTAAGTGAACAGTGTTGACTAAATCCCGAGACAGACCTACTGTTGTTATAAGGTCTAAATACCATGCTTGATTTTATGGCAAGCTGTTTTAAGATTTAAAATCTCATGTTAATTCACATTTTAGATACAGTAAAATATACATAAATGTAAATCTACAGTTATGTTTTGATTAGTTGCAATTCTGAGACATTAAATTCTATTTTGTCTAAAAAAACCTGAGGGACTATTTTTATTAACTTGTAAGAAGCCTTTAGTTAGAGATATCTTTACCCATTGAGTAGTCAAAATTTGAATTGTAAATACAATTGAATGAAAATCAGAGTAATAGGTATCTTTAATGTTGAAAGATGTATAAAATGCAATTTTAACGAGTCAAAATATATTTCAGTAAGTCTATAATTCACATTTTATTAGTCCAAATGTAATTATAGATGCCTTAAATTGAAAACTCCCTAAATGTGAATGGGTAATCAGTTTTGATTACTCTAAAAGGAATTATCACATGTCTCTAAATCATATTGTATTAGTCAAAAATATATTGTAGATATCTGAATATTGAATTCTAAGTCGTCAAAATTACACTTTTGATATCTAAAATATAATTTTGACTCATCAGAATGTAATTGTGAGCAGACAAAGGGCAGCATTAAATGTTAAAACAGCTTGCTATAGATAATTCTTCTGATTTGCGCTAAATTTTAACTGAAGACCTGTAATAAAAGGAGAGCAGTGACAAACAGGAGAACGTGCTTCTGAAGTCATTTCAAAGCAAGGCTGATGATGGATTTGTTTTCTGTTGCACTAGTTTTTAAGTTCTCTCTGTTTATTTTTTTTCTTTCAGTGGACGCCTTATTGCACTGTTAAGCATCTGGCTGGCTGTTGAGGTTTTTTTTTTTCCTTGCCCAAATGGAGCAGATCTATTTCAGTTCGTATTGTATGATAACAAACGGCTCTCTCAGTAATGAGTTGCTGCCTTGCTTGTGTTTCATCTTTTTATAGAAGTGTTTGCAGTCGACAGATGTTTCAAAGAAAATGCATGAAAGGGCCTGTTCCTTTCATAACTCAAAGTTTACTGCCTCCTTCAACTTGAGGCTAAATGAGGTGAGGATTAGCTGAGAAGGTGCTCTCCTCATATGTGTTACCTTAAGCAAACGATGATTGTATTCGCTTCCCTTTTTGTTGCTAAATGACCTCAGCACCATGGTTTTACCATTTTTCACAATTAGCCTTTAGTTCAAAGAAGAAAGTAAGATAAAAACACAGATTGATTCATTTACATGACATTTTGTAGACTGCAAAGAGCAGCAACCTGTTTTGAATTTTTCCCCATACAGAAAAATACCAAGTGAGGGATAGAGCCAGTATTTCTGCGAATTAGAATTACAGAAGTCATTGACAAGCATGTTGAATGGAATGTCATTCAGATTGCTCTTTGATTGTTTTCTTCTGGCATTACTTTGAGCTGGCCTTTACCCCATATCACCAAGTATCAAAGGTAAAGAATGCAGCGGCCAGCAGAGATGCTCTTTTTCCAGAAAAAGATGTTTGCTGGCCTTTAGCACAGGGCTGTGATGTATCGAGCTGTGTATCCCAGGGTTGCTCGTAATTTCCTTTTATTTCTTTAGACAGCCTCTTATTTATTGTGCGTTTTGCTTCTTTTCAAGGAGACTCAAGATGAGCTTTCATTTACTTTGTTGCTCTTAGAAACCTAAAGCTCTATTGCTTCACTGAGGCAAGGTTTGGCTGACATGAAAGGAAGGGCCCATTACTGGTTCGTGTATAACCCATCAGGTTGCAAAACCTGTTTAGGGGGAAATAAACCAGTGGACCTTAGTAGTTTTAATTCTCCTTCCAGAAGTTATACTGCACCCCATGTTTCACTTTGAATGCTTATCTTCCCAATTACTTTAACTCTGTATTTAGTAGGGTTGTCACAATAATGGAATTGCTACCTTTATATTCAATAGTATTTTAAATACCACAGATGTGGATGATGACAAATGAAGGGTTCAAAATCCCGATTGTATTTTAGTATAATATATATATTTATTTATTTATTAAAACTGCATTCCTTTTGAGGCAGTTCACTTAAAAAAAATACAATATTGTTCTTGATGTACTACACTTGTTCAGAAGCCTTTGACACTGTTACCCATTCAAAAGTCAGTACAAGGCAAGTAGTGCTGTTGTGATAATGCAACATCAGAAGAGGAAAAGGAGTGAACAGACCCCAAAACACACAAAGACCAGACCAGAACTCCCCTACTTCTGGCTCCAGAGGAAAGCATGAACTCAGGCAGCCTAGCTCCAAACTGGAAAGGCATGCCTTCCAGCCTGCAAAGGCCCAGAACTGGGAATTGGGCTTAGGCTTGTAGTGGTTCTACTAATATGGTTTTCCTAATGAATGCTTTTATTATTTAATTCCCTGAGGTTTTGAATACATGGTAGATACAGTATACCTTAATATGATTTGGCTATCTATGCCTTTAATGGAATTACCCAGCATGATTTGGGAAAGATCCACTGCAAGCTGATTGGTGTAAAAAGCTAGGAAAAGACAAGGAAGTGAATGATGGGAAGTAAGGAAGGAGTCAGAAAGACTGCGAGGATCTGTGTTTATAAAAGTCCGTCTCTTGAAATAAAACTTGCCTGAAGATATGTGATTTTTGTTAAAAGGAGAGGGAAATGAAAGAACGAGACTTTTTTCCATTTTCCTTTTAACAGAGGTACCTTTTTGTAGACTTATGATAAAGCCTATGTCAAATTCTCTGCCAGGTAAATATCTTTATTCTTTTGCCGTGTACCCGTCACACCATAGTCAGTCCACTTACATATTTATATTTCTGTTTTTCTTGTATTTGTTTATATTGTTTATGTAAAAGGGACAGTAATTGTCATTTTGTGGTGCTGCAAGAATACTGAGTTTTGTATTTCAATGCATTTCTGTTTTTTATAAGATTATTGTGGTGATTGTGTTATTTTTGAGCTGTGTAATATCCAGGATAAATTGGGACACAATATTTGATTGGGTTTCCAAAACATTTAGTTAAACACTCATTTACTAATTGTTGTTTTTATGAATCAGTGACATTTTCTTGGTTATCAAAGTTAGCTAGGGAGTCTTACAGACTTCTAAAGTTAAGCAAAACTTGAAATGATCAAAACTACTATTCAAGAGAGAAGATACCAGAAACCCCTGTTCTAGTCAAAAATAGAACAATGTTCCTTATATCTCCAGAAATATATCAAACAAACAAAAAAGACCAAAAACTGGCAATAGTTGAAAAAGACGGTACAAATATAATAAGGCATTTTGGTGATAACACCGGCATGCAATCAAATTTGAGTGGAATGATCTGGGGAGGAGTTGTTTAGACAGGGATCATAACCAAAAGACTGAAGCAAGACAGTCAAAACCAGTTTGTACCCAAGAACTGTAATCAAAAACAAAATCAGTCAAATAAGGAAATGCAAAGTGTTTTACACACACACACACATATATATATAAACTCAACTAAAGGATTATTAGGAACACCTTTTCAATTTCTCATTAATGCAATTATCTAATCAACCAATCACATGGCAGTTGCTTCAATGCATTTAGGGGTGTGGTCCTGGTCAAGACAATCTCCTGAACTCCAAACTGAATGTCAGAATGGGAAAGAAAGGTGATTTAAGCAATTTTGAGCGTGGCATGGTTGTTGGTGCCAGACGGCCGGTCTGAGTATTTCACAATCTGCTCAGTTACTGGGATTTTCACGCACAACCATTTCTAGGGTTTACAAAGAGTGGTGTGAAAAGGGAAAAACATCCAGTATGCGGCAGTCCTGTGGGCGAAAATGCCTTGTTGATGCTAGAGGTCAGAGGAGAATAGGCCGACTGATTCTAGCTGATAGAAGAGCAAATTTGACTGAAATAACCACTCGTTACAACCGAGGTATGCAGCAAAGCATTTGTGAAGCCACAACACGCACAACCTTGAGGCGGATGGGCTACAACAGCAGAAGACCCCACCGGGTACCACTCATCTCCACTACAAATAGGAAAAAGAGGCTACAATTTGCACGAGCTCACCAAAATTGGACAGTTGAAGACTGGAAAAATGTTGCCTGGTCTGATGAGTCTCGATTTCTGTCGAGACATTCAAATGGTAAAGTCAGAATTTGGCGTAAACAGAATGAGAACATGGATCCATCATGCCTTGTTACCACTGTGCAGGCTGGTGGTGGTGGTGTAATGGTGTGGGGGA
>JANRMT010062844.1:6249448-6294256 GCA_026402145.1 Polypterus bichir lapradei
TGTGTGTGTGTGTGTGTGTATATATATATATATATATATATATATATATATATATATATATATATATACACACAGACATATGCACACACATACATCCTCTTCCACTTATCTGAGATCGGGTCGCGGGGGCAGCAGCTTGAGCAGAGATACCCAGACTTCCTTTTTCCTGGCCGCTTGTTCTAGCTCTTCCGGGGCAATCCTGAGGCGTTCCCAGGCCAGCCGAGAGACTTAGTCCATCTAAATATGTATATATATCTCTATATATCTATATATCTAATCCATCAGAATCCATCAAACTTGAATAATTATGATTCCACCATACCAGTTTATATATTATTCCATAATTGATGTGATGCACTTAACTTCCAAAGCTGCTCTCCGTGGCAGTCACCAATGTGAAATGGCTAATGTAAGACGAAACAGCTCTAGCTGGAGGTAAACAAAACAAATGATTAATTATTTGAAAAGCAGTGAATAACTGTATAAACGTGGGCAAAAAATATTCACAAGGATTAAACACAAGAAAAGTTAAGAATCGTGACAAAAACAGTATGCATAAAAAGGCAGCACAAGGCACCAAGTCTAGTCTGAAAACCAAAGATCATATTAAAGAAAAGAGTAAATGGTCAGAAATCCAAACAAAACTTAAAGAAGACATGATCTGAACTGCACAACTTATAAGGGCCATGGGTGATCCTACAGAGGTGAAGTTAAGCTGGACCTGCCTCTTGGGGTACAACCCTTAGAATTAAAGGGAAACAATAATATAGAATAATTAAACAAGTCAATATTAACTAAAATTACAAATTTATATAATTTCCAAATAAAACAAAAAAATATAACCTGAAAAATATGTAACAAGCAGCAAAATCTCTAAAACAAAAGGAAACCTACTTGAATTAAGGACCAGGCCCAGGCTGACTTATGACAAGTACAGTCTCCTGTAAACACTTTTATAGCTTCAAGCAGAGCTTTTCAAACTTTTCCATGGGAAACCCTGAAGGACTTTCAAAATTCTGCTTGTTGACCCAACATGATAGGTAGGGAAACTACCCAAAGAAATATTTAAGAGCAAGGGACTAAGTAGAGAAAGTGGTACATTTCTTTTAATGTTTTGTCTTTCTACAGAGATCCTTTATGTCAAGAAACAAATTATTCTTGTTCTTATGTTATTTGGCTACACCTCATAGTTACATATTCCTTAGATTCCATAGATCTCATTAGAAAATTCAGTGTGTTGCTAATAGAAAACAGTAGGTGCACCAGTCTGGTTGAAGATAAAAATTAACACTTTCTGAAAACTGGTATTTTTCAGCAACTTTTTAATAAAGTATGTTGTCAGCTTTCAAAGAATGTGTACCCCTCAAAAAAGAAAACAACACACAATACCTCTATAAACTAAGAATGGAGACTCCAAAAACAAACAGTAAAGGAAACAACAGCATGTGCATTTTCCCTATGGATCATGCACTTAATTCAAAAGGAGAACTGAAGAGCAAAAGTATGTGAGCACTAAGTGATAAAAAATAATAAGCCTTAACGTGCCTCTGCCAAATCAATATCGGTACTGACTTCCACTGGACACTTAGCCTTTAAAGGTTGCTGTTTTCAGTGTGTGTGTCTCTGGGTCTGGACAACTGAACAGTAAAGCATTTCTGATATGAATAGCTTCAATACTATGAAAAATGAATATTGTACTGTTTCAAAATTATACAGTACAATCGATCTATCAATAAACCAATAATTTAAAAATAACTAGTATTTAAAAGCACTTTACAGTTACTGATCTAATGCACTACTTATGGGATGCCAGTGATGGGGGCATATTTCCTTGTTCTGTTCTTTTTGTTATTTTTGGTATTTAATGATGGACATGACTTCATAAGAAAATCAACATGGACAACTTGTCATTAGATGGTGGTAGGGAACTGAAATGAGGCCCTCCTTGTGGAGATCAGACACTGTAGGTGTAGCAAAGATAAACGTAAAGGTATAATGTGATACAATGCAAAAGTCCACTTTGCACTCGCATGATTCTGGCAGTTTCTCATGTGACCTCTTTGAGACCACCATCCAATCTTAGGAATGGGTGAAAATAATTTACAACTCCAGGCTTTTTGGAGAATATCGGCAAGGTGCTTGTCAGCTCTGGACTACTTGTTAGGAAACAGCTCTTGAAATTCCTATATTTTGTACCTTTCATGGAAAATGTGTCTGTTTAGAACAGCTAAATATTGTTATATATGGTTATTTCCTGTGAGAGAAACACTTGGGAGCACTACACTGCTGGCAAACTGTCAGTGTTAGCGTGCCTTGTTTATGTGATATGCATTAGTGTTTTTATATTATTCAGCATTTCCCACTGTAACAAGAGAAATTTACACTTGTGAATGATGAATTTTCACTTGAGAAGAGTAAGAACAATTAATTTGCTGATGCCATTTTCAGGCTAGATGGGGTGGGCAGGGATACAACCTGAGACTGTAACATAGGCACTGAGCAGATACTTTATTCTCTTTCTGAGTGGCCTGTAAACTACAAAAAACATTTTTTTTATTTTCTGAGTGAGTCCATTGCACAAGTAATGTCCTTGCCACCCCACACTTTTAAATTTGGAGTGTATAATGAAGTTGAACAAAACAGTGACATCAGAGCACAAGACAAGCAGTGTTGTCAGAATAAAGAAACAGGACAGTATCATATTGACATCACCATCATAGCAACAAAATCCAGTGAAGGGGGCATACACATTCCACAAATCCGAAAAATGTACAAAAGTCAATTCTAAAACTCAGATTACAATTTTATAATGCTAACTGTATCCTCATCTTCATACTCGGGCATATTTCTAGTGTAAAAATGACAGCTTATTAGTCTAAATCAGTGGTTCTCAGTCCTATTAGACCTTTGGGTGATTTACAGGCCCTAATTATAGGGAAATGCCAAACAAATCATTTATTATTGTAAAATGTATACAGCCCTCTAAAGTAAAGCACTTTTTTAAATTATTTAGATTTTGACATGCACTATACCACATTTTTGCTTATACTTTCAATGATCACGTACCTGGTAAACTAGTGAGATGGATATGCTTGTCTCTGACTAAATTGTTTTTTTTTTCCCCAATTCTGGTAGTGCTGGGTGGTTGACAGACTCTGAGATCATCCTCCAAATGCACACGTGCCTTGCGCTTTGTCTTGATAGCAGTCATTGCTGAGAATGAGGACTCACAAAGCCATACTCTATATAATTCCTGTCCCACATGCTGGTGACCCTCGGAAACTTGTCTTCTGATTGAAGTGTGACTTTGGGGTTACCAGTTCAATTCCTGTCCTGTACTGGAGTATCTTCCAGTTTCTAGTTGCCTTTGGATTGTGTAGGACACTACTGTAGTCACTGACACTTTGATTTTTTTTTTTTGGCTATCTCTAAATGAAGGCATACAGTGCTAAGGGCCATAATGCTCTGTCTTGTTTCATTTGTTAATTTAGTTTTCTTGCTATTATCACTGGAATATTGTCCAAGTAGTACTTCAAAGGGTGTAGTAACACAGTCTGTTCCAACTAAGACAGGCAGAGGGATTTTAAGTAATCAACAGAATTTGGTACATCTACGCAAATTGTATGCTTCATCATGAAAGCCTTAATTTACTTTAATTGCTGCAGAACCTCAGTAGGTTGTAATCTATTAGGTGTTCCCTGATGAAAACCCATTTGTAATATTGTGATATTATCTTTTTTCAGTTTTTGCTAACCTGAACTTTAAATCTTTGGCAGCCTTTTCACTAATTTAGGTCATTCATTGCATTTTTTAAAGAGAAACTGAAAAAACTGTTGTGTGTATATATTTGTTTGTGTGTGTGTATATGTATGTATATGTGTATATGTATGTATATGTGTATATGTATGTATATGTGTATATGTATATATATATGTATGTGTATATATAAATAATAAATATACATTCATATATACCTACATGAATGAATGGAAATTTTATTCCATATAATGTTTTACACCGTCATTGTGTGCATATACTGTATGTCTCATCCTCATGTTTATTTACCTTCAGTAACATTTGACGCATACTGTACTTTCACAATTCCAATTTCTCTCCAGATCTGTCCTTTTTGATTTGATTGCCTCCTGGTTTTCTAGGTCTAGAGTGTAATAAAATGTAAGTAGTTTTTCAGTAACGATCCTCTGTCTCCATCATGTGCCAGGAAGAGATGAACTAGAGTTATAGTCTAGAGGATGGAGAAATGCCAGAGAGTGAAGGATCTCATTATAGGGCTTGTTCCACCCTTTTTGCCTGGTTCAGGCAGCACAATCAATGAACAACATCATCACAAGTTACTTGACAAAGTAAATGTGTAGAATTTAAATAACACAATACAAGACACAATAAAATCACTGCAAACATGCCAGATTACTAGGGAGCAAACAAAAATGAGCACGTAATGTAAGGACAGAAGAGCAGTGTGCCAATATGAAATAACCGTAGAACAAAATCAGGATTATTGGAAAAGGCTCAGAAGAGTTATTTAGAATACAATGTTAGATATGTAGCCAGTTATAGAGAACACAGAGTTTCATGGACAAACCTAGAGAACCTGAGCTTCACGCCTAAATGTGCACTCACAAACCGCTGCAGAACTAGTCTTGAGAACAGAAGTTGCTCAACAATTTAAAAAAAAAAAAAAAAAAAAAAAATCTCAATCCAGCCTACTAATAATCCTTAAAATTTCATTGCCACAATTGACTGCAAATTAAATTGTTCCTCTTTATAAATTATATAATTGCATCCCATGGAACAGAAGGACTCTCCACTGAGCTGTTATTAAGGGCTATAAATTTTTAAGGTAAGAAACTCATCACAGAACAGCTTTTGGACGAGTAACATACTGAATCTTCATTTTAGGGCTTGTGAAGTAAATGGAGAGAGATTAAGTTTAATAAGATTGCTTAGAGAATTCCTCCTTTTTGCCTGATAGTTGATAGATAGATGAAAAGGAAGTATGAGTTTTTTCACACTAGATTTTTGTGCTTAAAGGAGAAAATCAAAAATCCCCTGAGGTAGAATTGGTTGAATTATTTAAATAATGTCACAGATTTTTAAGCCTTGTTCACACAAGTCTTTGTGGATGTACAGTCCAGCACTGGATTTGACATTGTACTGTATGAGTAACCATCCCAGAATAGATTATATTATCACCAAACACAGGGGTTTGAATAAAAAATAAGTTACACTTATCTTAAAACTATGTGAGATAATTAAAGGCAATCATTAAAAATTGTTTTTTTTAAATTAGGTCATTCACTGTGTCCAGTTTGAATACCCCTGATGCAGAATAAAGTGTAGTACATATACCATTGATACTGTAGCATAATATAAGATAAAGTGTGGATTGTATATCCAATGTGCTGTTAAAGGCCAGAGTAAATGACAATTCGACATTGTATTGTGAGTCCAGTTTAAAAAGAATCTGTGCAGGTAAGAGTGTATAAATTTGTGGAGAGATGTCTCCAAAAGCATTTCCATGATCAAACACAGACACTAGGAGAATGTGCAGACATGTACATGAACCATGACTAGGCATGCAATTCAAACCCACAATGTGCTACAGTGCTGCCTTTAATTATTTTATTTTTTAAAACACTTAGCAAGATTACAGTGAGGTGAGCGTACATCTCTCCTCATCTTTCATGTCAGCTCACAGAGTGGCAATTTATGCCTGAATCTCTGACCTAAGCGCCTGGATATTTGTTCAAGAGTCAGACATTTAAGTCCTTCTACCATTTTTTGTACCTGAGACTTGATGGATTTTTTTTCAATGTAGTAGCATAGCTCAGATACAATGAAAGCAGCTTTTTCTGTTATACCCGTATGGTAATAGAGAAGAGTGGTTTGCACTATCAAATCAGTGAGAAATTATAAAGTGTATGGAAGAGCTTATAAGTTAGCCTGCCTCCATCACACACATCTCCCATTACTTTAGGTAAACTGGTGCTCTATTTTGTCCTTTTTCATTGATCTCTCCATTTTGCATTTAACTTCAGGTTAGGGTTAGGGTCTGAAATTTCTTTTTTTTAGCACTCCCGCTTTTAACACAAAGCTAAAATAGGCCTTAGCCACCAATCTTTAGTAGTTACTATGATTTATAGTGAAAAACCGTAGCTTAAAGAGAAAGGTGAGGGAAGGGACATTGAAACAAGTTTCAGACATTGAGTCTTGCAGTCTGCTTTTAGACATACTCTATAACACTCCATGCGTGCAGGTTGTTTTACTTTATAGACATAAAGTAATAAAGTGGGAAAACTGCACATGTATTCTCCAAATGTTTGTAAAAATTAGCATGGCATTAATGCCAGAATGTGAACAATGATATCACTTACAGAGGCAAGAACAGTTAAGGCCTGTTTGGTTTGGGGAGTGTTGGATTTCGAGGAGCGGATGTTTTTTGCTGATTTTCTGTTACATTCCTACAATTTAACATCTGTGTTCAAGAAAATAAACAGCTGGAAATTTTCTCAGCATGATAAATCATTATCATATTTCAGTAGCAAAAGCTGCAATGCTAATACTTTCATAGAGGTGTGAAGCAGAGACTGAAGATTGTGGCACATCATGCTGTATCTAGAAGCCCAATACCATTTTCAGGAAATTTATTTTCCTTGATAGTTGAGAAAATATTTGAGTGATCATCTGCTAAGATCTTAACAGTAAATGGATGTTGTCTTAGCAATGGGCAATTTAAGAAGATTCCTCGGTGAAAATGAGGAAACCGATTATTTTGACAGATGTTAGGTATTAGTGGAAAAACAGTAAACTTCATTACACTAAGTTCACACTATCCTAAAATGTCAAATCAATATATTTATGAATAATGACTGTTTAATAAATAAAACACAAAAGGGTGGGGATGATCAAAGAGATGAGACAAAAATGCCACATGAAACTGAAAAGACAAAAAGCCTTATTTGTCTAACCTGCCCTGACTCCACAAGGTTTGGGTGCACATGCTGCTCTCTGTCCCAGTTTTGTCTAGTTGAGTGTTTATTCCAGATCAATTCCAGAATCTATGTTTTGTATTTAATACCTCACTTTCCCTGGGTTTATGTCTAGAGCAATCTCAGAACTGCTACCACGATCAGAAATGCTATTTAAAGTCATGGATCCATGACCTTGTGTGTTCTAGCTAGAGTGCCAGATGCCAATTAGTTTCTCCCTGGCTGTCTGACCCCCAAAAAATGTTTAGTAGTGTTCTGCCTCTCCCGTGTGAAAAATACTTTACTGAATTCTAATGCCATAGGGATGGCCTCATGATGTTTAGGCAAACTCCCATGACCTGTCTCTTACTTTAGTGCCTTTGGAATAACTGCTGCCTTATAAACAATGAAAAAAAAGGAAGTAATTACTGCCATATCACAGTTGAAATATTTACCAACAGGGTTTTAAAGAGGTTTTCTCATCAGCAGTGGAGATTCTTACTTTAAAGTACAAGACTCATTTGGCCCTGTTCCTTGTTAAATTCTAAGGTCTTTCTAAGAAGTTTTTTGTGCAGTGTAGTTTGTCAAAAAAAGTTGATTTAATGCTTGCCAAATTATTCCAGAATCGTTCCAGTAGTGGCTATTTATAGTTGTAAACTTCTGTATGCGATTACAACATGATTTATTCTATAACACCCCAGGGCTGAAGTGCACTTACACGTGTGAGGTGAAAGTTAGGTAATCAAAGAATGCCACCATATTGGTGGATGCTAGTAATGAGGGGGAACAAATAATTAATGCTGACATTGACTGTATTGTACAATTGTCCAAATGAAATCTTCAACATAACCAAAAGGTCCTTTCAAAATCAAGTGGAATTAGAGTAGGAGAAGAGATTCACTAGAAGCAGAGAAACAATATGAGTGTTTTTATTCATGTACATTTATACTGAGTCAGATTAAGAAGTCATTAAATGATAGGACTTCATACTGTAAGTAATTCCATGTAAATCATGTATGATGTTTAAACCCCCAATCCATTCCATTTTTAAGTGATGTTTTTATGTTCTCTCTGTGTTTATGTGGGCTTTTCTCTGGGTGCTCCAGGATTCCCTTCACAAGTACATTGTCTTGTTTTGGTATTGTAGTACTGTCATTAGTCTGTGGGAATTTGTAAAAATTAGTATTTCATTGTGTTGGGTTTTCCTGACAAAAAAATGAACCTGAACATCCCAAAAATGTTTGTGACAGATTGATTGGAGACTCCAAATTGGTCAAATATACAGGTCCTTCTGAAAAAATTAGCATATTGTGATAAAGTTCATTATTTTCTGTAATGTACTGATAAATATTAGACTTTCATATATTTTAGATTCATTACACACAACTGAAGTAGTTCAAGCCTTTTATTGTTTTAATATTGATGATTTTGGCATACAGCTCATGAAAACCCAAAATTCCTATCTCAAAAAATTAGCATATCATGAAAAGGTTCTCTAAACGAGCTATTAACCTAATCATCTGAATCAACTAATTAACTTTAAACACCTGCAGAAGATTCCTGAGGCTTTTAAAAACTCCCAGCCTGGTTCATTACTCAAAACCGCAATCATGGGTAAGACTGCCGACCTGAGTGCTGTCCAGAAGGCCATCATTGACACCCTCAAGCAAGAGGGTAAGACACAGAAAGAAATTTCTGAACGAATAGGCTGTTCCCAGAGTGCTGTATCAAGGCACCTCAGTGGGAAGTCTGTGGGAAGGAAAAAGTGTGGCAGAAAACGCTGCACAACGAGAAGAGGTGACCAGACCCTGAGGAAAATTGTGGAGAAGGACCGATTCCAGACCTTGGGGGACCTGCGGAAGCAGTGGACTGAGTCTGGAGTAGAAACATCAGGTGCCGCATTCCCCAGGTCAAGCCACTTTTGAACCAGAAACAGCGGCAGAAGCGCCTGACCTGGGCTACAGAGAAGCGGCACTGGACTGTTGCTCAGTGGTCCAAAGTACTTTTTTCGGATGAAAGCACATTTTGCATGTCATTCGGAAATCAAGGTGCCAGAGTCTGGAGGACGACTGGGGAGAGGGAAATGCCAAAATGCCTGAAGCCCAGTGTCAAGTACCCACAGTCAGTGATGGTCTGGGGTGCCATGTCAGCTTCTGGTGTTGGTCCACTGTGTTTTATCAAGGGCAGGGTCAATGCAGCTAGCTATCAGGAGATTTTGGAGCACTTCATGCTTCCATCTGCTGAAAAGCTTTATGGAGATGAAGATTTCATTTTTCAGCACGACCTGGCACCTGCTCACAGTGCCAAAACCACTGGTAAATGGTTTACTGACCATGGTATTACTGTGCTCAATTGGCCTGCCAACTCTCCTGACCTGAACCCCATAGAGAATCTGTGGGATATTGTGAAGAGAAAGTTGAGAGACACAAGACCCAACACTCTGGATGAGCTTAAGGCCGCTATCGAAGCATCTTGGGCCTCCATAACACCTCAGCAGTGCCACAGGCTGATTGCCTCCATGCCACGCCGCATTGAAGCAGTCATTTCTGCAAAAGGATTCCCGACCAAGTATTGAGTGCATAACTGAACATAATTATTTGAAGGTTGACTTTTTTTGTATTAAAAACACTTTTCTTTTATTGGTCGGATGAAATATGCTAATTTTTTGAGATAGGAATTTTGGGTTTTCATAAGCTGTATGCCAAAATCATCAATATTAACACAATAAAAGGCTTGAACTACTTCAGTTGTGTGTAATGAATCTAAAATATCCATCCATCCATCCATCAATCTTATCCGAGGTCGGGTCGCGGGGGTAGCAGCTTAAGGAGAGAAGCCCAGACTTCCCTCTCCCCGGCCACTTCTTCCAGCTCTTCCGGGAGAATCCCAAGGCGTTCCCAGGCCAGCTGGGAGACATAGTCCCTCCAGCGTGTCCGAATCTAAAATATATGAAAGTCTAATGTTTATCAGTACATTACAGAAAATAATGGACTTTATCACAATATGCTAATTTTTTGAGAAGGACCTGTATATGATTGTACCCTTTGATGAACTGGTGTCTCATCTGTTTTAGTTCCTCCATTGTACTCCATGCTTTCAGGATAGGCTCCAGTCCCACAGTGACCCTAAAATCAGAATAATCAGTTTCAGTACATGGATTAACTAAGACGGATGGATTTTCTTATAGCTCATCGGTCAAATAAAACAGAAGCCTTTTGGTCACTGCTGCTGCTAAATATAGTGATTGATTGTGATCCATTTTAAGCTAGTCCATTATAGTTTAGCTTAAGTAGAATACACGGCTGCAGCTCAAAAATATGTGCATTTGATTCTCCATACCTTTTGTGATCTTTTATTATTTATTCATTTTTCATCTCAAAATTCCATACAATATGTGCTTAACAAAGTTTATAGTTGTGTAGGCCGGATCCAATCCGGAACAGGCCATCAGTCTGTCACAGGGCCCACACACCTACGTACACACACATCTAGTACGCCTAACAGACTTGACTCGGACAGTTCTCAATCTGCAGTTAGAATCTAGGACTTTGTGGCTGTAAAAGAGCAGTGCTAGCCACTCTATTTGGGCATTAAGGATGGTGAAAACCGAAAGGGAAAGTGTCAAGTTTTATTTCTGTGGTAGCAGTTAACATGCAGCTCTAGTAACAATCCTGCATCTAAACTTATGACAATTTTACAAAATATATCAATGTTAACTTCTGTAGCAGTTTTTTAAAATGTTTGACCCATAGTTTCATTAACTGTTTTTGGTAGGGGGGGATTCTTAAGCTACAGTTTTAAATATTTCCTCCATATTCTTATTCCAGGTTTTATAGTACGTTTTCAAGTGCAACGTGACATATTTTTATGTAGCAGACACCTTTTAAGGTAGTAGACTGAAATATGGTGTGCAGCAGAAGGCGAACCTTAGCTGTCTATCCATTTTATACTGTTAACCTGCATAATCTAAGTTTTAAGGTGGCCAGGGTCCATCTTGGCAGTTTTGAGTGCAAAGCATTTACCAACCCTGACAGAGTGCCATCCCATCACAGGGCATGCTCATGCATACATCAACCTTTCGTAGCTGTGTATGTGTTGCTCCTTGTATCCTTCCTAATTAGAGTTAGAAGCATAAGAAATCTAAATCCATTTCTTTCTTAATGATATGCCATGAATTTTTACTGTAAAACTTGAATTATTTTGATGCTGCTAAGTATTGCCGTTTCCTGAATATTGATTTTTTTCTCTCTCACTATAACACCTTCAGTATGCTAACTTTCCATCTGAACATCTTTTATGCCCTCAACATCCCACAGCTCGACTCAAGCTTGATCACACCATTGTTACATTATTATAAGCAGCATTATCTCATAGAATGTAATTGATTTTTTTGCTTCTCCAGGTGATTCCTGTCTGTATGAAATGAGACACAGCAGTGGGTTGCAAATATCACAGGTGGTATTGGTGTTGCCATTTTCTAAACATGCTCAATGTCCTCATTACTTGTCAAGACAGAAGTTTCCAGTGAAATATTTTACCTCTACCCAAACGTGAACTTAACAGCAGATGACTACTACCTGCAAACAAAGTCTTTTCTGAATTTTCAGATGTTACTTTTTTTTTTTTTCTCAAACTTTTTTACCACTTTGATGACATACCAACCCTGAAATAAACACATTGTTGTTATATTTTACTTATATTGTTGCATTATGGTGCACATACTGTAGTTGTCAGAAAGGAACTGCAGTGTGCCTCCACAAACTCAGGTATTATTGACTTAGCTATTGAATCGTGTAATCATCCATCTGTTTTCTTTAGAATCAGGAGGTCCTCAAAGTGGAATCTGGACATCAAAAGGAAGTGGCTGGAAAGGCCTGGCATGAGCTTTTAAGGCCAGTAGACCGTTAATGTAAGGTGGGAGCAGTGGATACAAAGCTATGAATTGTCTAGCACTGGTGGGCGAGTTTCAGTGGGTTGTTTCTGAGTTTATCGTGGGACAGGAAGCATAGCCTGTTTACTTTAAACGAGTAAGTTGATTGGACCATAGGGTAGTTCCCACAGGGGCTTCCTGCATTGATTGACCTGGAGTCTAATCACACGTGTGTCTCATGACCCCAGGCAGATGCATGAAGTGGACTAACAGGCATGCATTCAAGGAATCAAGAGTTAGGATGTAGAAGTGGAGGTTCACTGGCAAATTAGAACTGAGGTCATAAGCCAGAAGGATTTGAGCGACTTCTACAGTGACAAATAATTGTGTTTAGTCCACTAACCAGGTAATGTTACAGTGGTGACATTTTCAAAAGTACTGAATAATTCTATAAAACAGTGACTTTTTCAAATAATAGTAGAAAAATACTAATACCTGATTGCAGTTAGTCATCTTATAAAATACAAAGAGAAAAACCTTTTTTTTAAACTGTTAGAACTTATTATGCTTTTCTCCTTCAAAACAGTCTACTAAGGGTAAGGTAATTTGAACATAGCAGTCATAAATGATGACAACTTTATGATTCCTAATAGTAGGGCAAAGATATTTCTCAGATTTATTTTTAAAATAAGTAATAATATATATGAACCAAATGTTTTCCTCTGTGGCTATTTGTGCACGTTAGTAAGAAGTGAATGTCAGAATTTCACTGATCCTGTGTACATGACAACACCGCTACTGTTATAGGAAATGCTGTTTTAAAGTATGTAATAGTTGCATTGTCAGTGGAGACAAGTGCTCAGCAAAATAGGTCTTCTTTCAAGTTAGAGGAGTCCATAGGGGATTTCATTTTAATATTGACAAAGTTCACTTATTGTTCAGTGATATGAAGGAATTTTTCCTTCATTTTCATTATACTCATAGCATGTCATTAATTTGGGGCTTGATGTCTTACAATTGATTTTTTTTTTTTATCTTACCCTAATGAACAATAGTTATTAAGCAGCTGCTCTTGTCCTTCTGCGTATATTGGTAATATTAGTGTTGTGGAAACATTAACCTTTTAAGTAAGAAATCTAATTTTACATTTATTTACTATTGTCTGTGAAATTGGAAATATAATTACCTCATATCATATTATTTTATCGTTTGGTTTGAAAGTAATCTTGTTTGTGCTGTTTTGACACATTTTAATAATCATTAAAAGTGAACTTGTTTACATTTTTATTATTGCAATACACAGTCAAACATTTGGTTCTGATTTTACTTCACTTGTGCTAAATGAATTCCACGTACAGTACATAGTGACATAAAGCCAAGCCTGAACCCTTTTTAAGTTGTTCTTACGACAGATCACAAGCATAGATAAATATAAATATAAATGGCACTGATTCATAGAAAGACACTTTCTAAAATTAAGGTATAGATAGATGCATACATATATATTTTTGATTTTGTTGGTAAATTATACTTTTACAGAAGCCTACAAATTAAACATAACACTGAATTCACTAAAATACATATGTGCATGATTTTAAAAATATTTAAAATTATCATATTACAATATCGGGAGAAAACTGTCTTGCCAGAGGATATGTTGGAACATCTAATTGCTGTTGGTTAAAAAGAAAAACTTCAAACAAAAGAAGACATCCAGTAGCACTGTGGTAGGATCAGCCTTATGCTGGGATTGCAGTAGCGTCATGGCATCCACTGTTCATGACATCTTCAGCTTCTGCCTCCAGAGAGTCTATGCCAGTACCCAGAAGGGACACATTCAGACAGTAGGCATTTCCTATTCTAATGCTATTTCCAGCAGCATACAACTGTGTAAAACACCACAGCTGCACCACTGACAAATAGAGCAGATGTAGAAATGTCGTTGTAGACCCTTTTTGTAAATGGTTTCTGTGTTTATAACGAATTCAGATTTCAGTGCTGGTGCAACCACAGGTACTCTACTTATGTACCTATACCACCCTAAAATCTGCTCTCTGGACAGCTACTAGAATCAGGAAAACCTTTTTTCTCCTAAAAACCACTATTCATGAGCACTGTTCACCTCTATATTAATATCACCCTTTTTTGAGGAACAATTTCATAATCATGCACCTAAGTGTGGCTTACTAGGAGAACAAATTTTTCTTTCGTAGTGGAAGCTGTTTCATACGGAATCTTCACATTCTCCACCTGCAGCCTTCATGAGACGTGCAAAGACTTAAACGTGTTGATAATCTGCTCAGAAGAGATTTCACATGGCATTTTATCAGACGGGAATCTGCTTTCCCAGGAGGTCTGTAAGAGAAAGAAAAGAAAGGCTTTCACATACAGGTATGGATATAGTTATGACTGAAAGAGTCACAGATGAATAGGAGGTCGAGCAGGATCGATAAGGTAAAGGTTAAAATAAGCAAATTGGTAAAGGTCAGCAATGAGATTAAAAAAATTGGCAGCTATCAGAATGACTTCCATTTTGACTTCTTTTAATGTTGGATGGATCACTACCTTTGTAATTTAATGTGAGATTCTCTCAGAAGAAGTTTGTGATAAAGCTAATAGGGAGGGGCCATATAAAATATTAGACTATCAAGACACCGTGAACTTGGCAAGTGACAGTTTGTGTCTTCTTGAGTTCCTTGTAATGCTCTCATGACTTTGGACCCAATATAAAATTAAGCAGTTAATGACCTTTATAAACTACAGATAGGTAGATATTTGCTGTGTACTGCAAAATTCATTCATATTCACTCAGAAATTGTTTTAAAAGCAGAGTTCTACAGTAAACTAACTAAAATTATCCTTTGGAAATCAATATTTATTGGTCCCCACAATTGGATAAAGTTTGAATGAAATTCTCTTTCTGTTATTTCACTGCACTGCAGTGCATATTTTACAGTACATGTATTGGAGACTAAGGGATTAACCTGCATGTTCACTAATTCAGTGTAGAAACGCAAATTGGTGTGAAATCCACATTAAAGCACCTCTCTGTGTTGTTACTGTGACAAGATATACAAATATCACTAGTGTGTTTCAGATCATTAGCAGCTACTCATTCCTCAAGCTTTCAGGCTGGGGCCATACCATGTATTTTCAATATCTGCATGCTGCCAAAGGATGATGGACGACTTAGTGTGCCACTTCTGAGGCATGGTCTGGTGACAAGGGATATGCATGCAAGTAGAAAAATGTTTGTGCTGGCATTATGTGTGGTTATGTACTGCTTGACCTGGAGTGTGACAAGCTGGGACACGAGCATAGGAGAGTGTGGAGACCTGGATTGATTGCCTGTTATGGTTCCCTGGGACATTAGACGACAGGCTATCCAGGAAAAGACAGTTTGGGGGTCAGAGATGCTAAAGGTGGCACCACCTCCTGGCCGGTACAGGGCACATGGGAGGGACTCTGATTTCCTTTGAAACAACTTGACTGAGACCCTTTAGCAACTGTGGTCTTGGTGTGGTAACAAGTGAACCCTGGAGTGGTTCGTTTGAGGTATGAATTTGAATTGATTGTGGACTGATCTAACTACATGAAATACTGTGTATTAGTGGTACAGTCTGTGCATGCTCTGGTAATCTTGTTGTGCCATTGCTACCTGTAATTAGGTGATCACGACATAAAACACACACAAACACAAGTGCAACACAATTCTCAAAACAGAGCTGGCATAAACACCAGTCCAGTCAATCAGAATATGCCTAGGTCCTGATTCAGGCCCAGAGCTTCACTTACAAATTGGGTAAATCAAACCATATACAAATACAGTGAGAAATGAATAGCTGTGCCCTGTGCAATGACAATCAAACCTATAATCTTACATTGCAAGAGTGAGCATGATGTGGACACAGCAGGCAGATTAACTTTGATACTATATAATAAATGTTCATCAAATATTCCAAAATGAACCTTGTTCACCAGTATTTTCAGGCCTAAAGACACAAGACCTGTAACTTGAGATAAACTAAATAAAGGTTACGTTCATATGGTAGGATACTGTAGAGTAAGTACACAATATCAAACGATGAATTGAGAGTCACCCGATTATACATTCACTGCCCTCAGAAGAGTAAGCTGCCGTCTGTACCATCGTCTTGAGGAAAGATGTCCTTTCTATAGCATGAGACGTAGGGCATCATTTTCATATACTCGTCTAGTTATCAGATAATTGCTATTTTGTTGACTGAACTGTGTGTGGCAGACAAACCATTTACCATATAATAACTACTTATGCGGTGGAGACCCTCCATGATGATTGTACCCAGTGAAAGAAGTCCAAGGCACTCCCACTGAGTGTTTGTTGTTACTTTGATTTACTTGAAAGTTTGCTGTATAAAATGTAACCAAACCAACTGGAGATTGAAACTAATCACTTTTTGATTCAACCCAAACCAAATAGACTATGAGTGTAAAAATGCATTTTTGTTTAAAACTTGCAAGTAAGATGCTGTATTCTGTACATGTAATTATAGTAATACAGTAAACCTATAAAATCCTCTCAACACCAGAGACTGGTTGGGAGTTTTGTTTGTAGATTGTAGAGGACCCATACTCAACTTGTAGGAAGAAGAAAGGAAGGCAGTAGAATTGTAAAGGAATGGTTGTGAGTGCTTTATTCAGTGCTTTGAGGGGTGCATATGAGGAGTGCAAGTCTTTTAATGGTTAAGCCCAACTCAAATCTCTTTTTATTAGTAATTTGAGCAAGTACGTACTCTCTAATTTTTATAGTCTTTATTTGTACTTTGATCTATTGCCCATGGTGATTCACCTTTTCTGTTAATTTTAAATTGCATGAAAGCATCTTTCTTATGTACATTCTGAAATTTTAATAATAGTAAGATTATGTGTATATCTTATTTCATACAGCTCAAAGTATTTTATAAAAATTACAATATAGTTAACCTTAAAATATATTTAATTACTAGCTGAAGCACCCAGAATTTTCCAGACATTTTTATAATTGTTTAAGGTAACTAAATGTTAACCCTTTTTTGTAGTGTACTGTCATCTACACTACCTCTCTGTCGATTTAATCTGTTCCTATGATTGGCGAATATGTTCTTTTCTGTGAACTTGGAATCCTTAATTCTTGTAAGTCCTTGCCGGGTTAGAACCATGATCCCTACGTCTTGGTATTTCTGGTTTAGGGCTTTTTAACAAAGAACTATTTAGCCGCATATTATTGAACTGAATGGCCTTGGATAATTGAATTCATGGACTGTGTGAAGCATCTACACTAGGAGGGCTGAGGGGACTGGGGTTAACAGATATCACTGCAGATTTCTATATTATTACAGGAGACAGTACCACTGGCAGCATTAGATAATGTTATAAGGATGATTTAAATTTGATTCATTCAAAATTATAACTGCCTTTTCATAAAATGAATAAACCATCAAGGTACAGTAAAAGTTACTAATACTTATTCTTTTTCTGACAAATTCAGAACAGCGGCTGCATATCTTAAAAATCATGTTTAATTCTGTGTTATAGTTTTTGATAAAAATGTAAGGTTTTGATTAAAAGAAATGTATTGTCATCAGTTTATTTCATATTGGTACGTGTACACAGTGCAATAAAAATTCAAATGTGCATGTTTGACAAACATGGACCAGGCTGCTACTATTCTTGTCAAGTGGCCTGAACATCACTCTATAACCTACGTATATCATCACAAAATAATAGGTAGTAGTGAAACAAACAGCCCCGTTTCCTTTTCGATATTGTTTTTGCCAGATTGATGCTAAACTTAAATTTTCATAGGACTTTACAACTGGTAAACTCACTACAAAAGGGTGTTTTGGAGATTTTTTTTTTTTTTGAGGGTGGGAACATTGCTTTTTAATTGCCAAAGCTGTTAGAACCTTTGGATGATGTCCCTCTTTAGCCAGTACAAAAGTTTGTTCACGCTGACAGTGGTGTCTCTCCATCAGCTTCAGTGCTCTCCTGCTGCTTGATGGGAATTGGGAATTCGACACTCCCCAAAGTACTGCGGTCTACCATTCTTCTTGGTATTTTTTTCATCTGTTGTTGTTCTTTTACTTGATTATATTTGTGTGAATGTTTCCCCATTAACATGTTAGAAATATGTTTGACACATGGATTATCTTGTTTTGTCTCACTTCTAAACACTTAACTTGTTTTAATATTTTACCATTCTCTGTGTTTTTTACGTATAAAACACTGCCAGTTCGTAGGCATGGATGTGACACATTTCCCAGCAACATGAAGCACTCTAGTGTAGTGTGTGACAATTACCACTATCCTACTTTATAAGAGATGGTGGAGCTCACAGGAAAGCAAGTCTGTCATGTTGCATGAGTCCTGAAGAAAATAAAAAAGAAGATTTTTAATGCATTAGTGTATTTCTGGCTTTGAATCTCTCATAATTTTTAGGTTTAAGTTCTGGTTAGCTTTTTCGTGTTGGTGAAAGATTATTTGTCCTGCTTGTTAATCGAAAGTTCTTTTTCAAATCTCTCTTAACAGAAGCTAGATCATCTCTGATCATGTCTCATTTCCACCATTCATAATAAATTGATCTCCATGCCAGTTTGTTCTCTTTGAAGAATTGGTTTTAAAGTAGCATATGATGTCTGCCCAAATCTCCATTTATAATTTTAAACATTTCTGTCATGTCAACTCTTAATCCCTGTTTTTATTAAACTAAAAAGACTCGCGTAGATATTTCCTTGTAGCACCTACCTCACAGTCCTTGGTTCAGCCTAGTCTTTGTTCTCTGGATTTCCTTAAGAACTGTTATTTCTTTTTTTTGTCATGAAAAGGCCACCATTATACAAAATATTCAATGTGGGGTTTCACAAGGACGTAGTACAACTTTAAAAAAAAAAAAAAAAAAAAAAAAACTATTTTTACTTTACTGGTCTTTGATAAAACATTATGTATTCTAACATCCTTACAGGCCGCCTTGATCATAGTTTCTTGGTATGCGATTAAGGACAGGGATAGGTCCATTAGCACACCCAATTTTTTCTCTCCTCATTTTGTCGAATGTCGAACATTATTTTATTCCTATGTGTAAAAAATTTGCCTTTTTTCAATTAATATTCATCTGTCACATACAGTATTTCCATAATTGTGAATTCTGTTCTGGTGAATATGTAGAGAGTATGCCGAGTGTACGTCAGCATACTCTGTCAGTCATCTTAGTAAAGGGTCCTTGAACCAAGCTTGTTAGTGAAATTTTTTTTGATACAAGTCTGTGATCGCTCTTGCAATACTTGCTAATGCAGCTAGAGGGCAGCAAACTCTCACATGGTAGAAGGGGAGACACTGAGGGTAGCAAATCAGCATGAAAAAAGGAAGACCTGAAATGGCAGAGTAGGCAAGCATAATGTCAGATAACTAAGCAGAGAGCACTCACTTTTTATGTTACATACTCTGTGCGCTCTTAATAAAATAAACAGGATTTTGGGTGACTGTTGCATAATAAAGGAGGTTTTTGTTTGGCCTAATAGACAATATAAAATCTGAAGGCCCCATCCAGATTTCACAATAAAGTGTCCGATACCCAGGTAACCGTGTGAGCTGCCTGCTCTCCTTTTTTGTAACTCCAGTATTCCAACCACTGATATGACTTCTACACCCTCATGGAAAGCAGTGTTTAAGCACTTCACTTACAGTAGCTGATTCTGTCTAGTTATCATTCATCAGCTGTTTGTGATCCTGTCATCAGATCTTCTGTTATTGTTTCACCTTGTGACCCTGCTTGGCCTCTTTAATCTGCAATGGGTGTAGCCTAAAGCACATTGTCATGTGTTAAGCCAGAGGCTCCATGGCCGCAGGTTAGATATTCTTATTTCACATACCATTGAAGGATTGTTTAGCTAACTAAAGCAGAAGTTTACAGCCCAACCACTTTGCACCTTATTGCTTTGTGGGCGAGAAAGGTGCGTCACATTAATAAAGGTTCCACTGTATAGTCTTAGTTTATGAGCATGGTGTTTTCATGACTAATCCCAGGTAACCTGTAGGAGATGCAGGCAGACTTGCTTTGTTTTTTGCAGTGCAACTTTGGTGTGACGACAAGAAAGCAGGTTAGTGTTTCAAGTGTGCTGGCTGCTCTCCAGGAGTGCCCCAGGGTGACACTGAGCGTGCTTCCCTGTGAGGGCGGGACTGTGGCGGGAGAATGATGGCACCTTGGCGGGCTCACCTAATCCAAACCGCCTTAGGGGTCAACAGACTAAGCTGTAAATCAGCTGTCGGGATCGTGCCTGGCCAGAGCCGCTCTATCTCCTTTGCTTGCCGACTGTATCTTCACCCTGGGCCTTGACATGCATTGCACAACATTAATTTTTAATTATTTTTTTTTAATACACCTCATTTTTGCTTTGTCACACACTTGTTTGTGCATTATTGTTACAGGTTTCACCTGCTGAGGTAAAGCTTGTTTATTTTATCCATTTCTTCACCTTCTCTGTCAATTTGTCACACACATTAATACATCACTAGGCTAATTTTGTTGACCGTAGGTACTTTAATTTACTGTTGCTGGTTGCCTTTTTTTTTTTTTTTTTAGATTTTTTTGAACCTGACCTTTTCAGGTTGGTAGTGTTATATATCTGTTCCACACCCAGTGTGGCTGTCTGCTTGTCCTTTTCACAGATGTTGACAACAGCAGCCTTTGATTTACCCGTTTGTGACAGAATCTCCTTATTGTAAAGAATGTCTTATTGGTTAATCAAGTAAGGTGCAACTTGTGTTATGCTGCTAATTTAGTGATCACATTCCAAATGTGCTCCATTATAAAGGTACTCAACTCTATTATATTGTTTTCATTGAGCCCCATGCGCAGTGGATATAAAATGTGTACTCTGCCAATGAGGTTGAGCTTGAGCTTGTGACTTATGGTAACTCAGCACGTTGAACAGCAAGTACACGCCATGGTGTATAAAGAGCAGGTAAGTAAAGAGCTACTTGGAGCGATATCTCAATGTGTTGAACATATACATTAGGTACATACACATATACATACATCACACTGAGCACTGGAACACCGCAGGGCTGTGTGCTTAGTCCACTGCTGTTCACCCTGCTGACCCACGACTGCACAGCCACGCACAACACCAACCACGTCATCAAGTTTGCAGATGATACGAGGGTGCTGGGACTGATGAGCAGGAATGATGAAAGAGCATACAGAGATGAGGTGAAACGGCTGTCCGCATGGTGTGAAGACAACAATCTATCTCTCAATGTCGACAAGACAAAAGAGATAATCGTGGACTTCAGAAAATCACGTCCTGCCCACATCCCACTCGGCATCAACGGTTTAGATGTGGAGATTGTTAGGAGTACCAAGTTCCTTGTGTGCACATAACTGAGGAACTTACGTGGACACATAACACCTCATCACTAATCAAGAAAGCCCAGCAGAGACTACACTTCCTGAGGCGGCTGAAGCGAGCACGTCTTGCCCCTTCCATCCCCACCATGTTCTACAGAGGCACCATGGAGAGTGTCCTGACCAGCTGCATCACTGTCTGGTATGGAATCTGCAACATATCCGACCGCAAGCGGCTGCAAAGGATAGTGAAGACAGCAGAGAACATTATTGGGGTGCCTCTCCCTTCACTACAGGACATATTTTACAAACGCAGTGTCCGCAAGGCCTGCAGCATTGAGCAGGACCCCTTACACCCCTCACATGGACTTTTCACACTTCTGCCATCCAAGAGAAGATATTGCAGCATCAAAGCCAAATCTGCCAGGCTGCAGGAGAGTTTTTACCCCCAAGCTGTTAGACTCCTTAACACCAGGCTGCCCCCGGGACCTTCCACACAGCCTCAACCACCTTTAAAAACAGAACTTTTATACATGAAAACCACTGTCCTGCAAAGATGAGTGTGCATGTAGAAAAGAACTGAAAATCTCATACTTACCTTTAAGTATTTTGACACTCTTGATATCCTTCTGCTGTGAAACATTCTGACCTGTCATTGTTTACACACGTCTTAAACAACTATTATCATACACTGATAATTTATGTATTATCTATATCTATTATTTATTATTTATTTATACATTATATCACATATCTTACACTTCAATATTGCTGCTACTTCTTTGTCCTATCTTTGTACAATGTCTTGTCTTGTGTTTTAATTTTTAAATTTTAATTCTATTAATTTATTATTTGCACATCATGTTGTTACACTGTGTACCCTGAGCTTCCCAATTTCGTCTGTCTGTATACTTGTATATGGTTAAGATGACAATAAAGTTCACTTTGACATTATTGGCCTGAAAGTATTTACTACATCCGTGTTCTGGAATGTTTCACTGTTATATTTGTGCCTATATACTAAAGAGTAGTACATATTGTTGGAAAATATTGGATTCCATCTTTTAGTTCATGAAGAGTTTTATGGATACTATAAAACCATTGTTAAATCATGACAAAGCTTTACTTGAACAGCTGATTTACATTTTAGAAAAAAATAACTTACAAAAATAATACCATATGCAAACATTAATCTATCCATCCACTTTCCTAACTGGCTTAATTCAATTCAGAGTTGTAGTGCCAATGTCTGTCTTACTAAAACTAAATATCTGTGAGCAGGATGTGAAAACTAAGTGAACCTTTTAATCCTGTAAGTGGCAAAAATCAAATGGCAACCGCGACAGTATTGAAGAATTCCTGTATGTTTACTAATCAGTTTCTCACACTATCTTCCATACACAATTACTATTTTACTTCGCTTCTGAGAGGAGCTTGAAATTGTTGTCATCTAATGGATTGACATGTTCAAAGATGAATGATAATTAATTCTCAAACTCAATTTAATCACAGACACTCGAACTGAGTCAGTGTAAAATCAACAGTTAACCTAACACCCATGCCTTTGGAGATTTGGAAGGAGACTCCAAGTACATGGAGGAAAATCCACTCGGACACGGAAAAAATGTGTATATTTCACATGGATGGTGCAGGATTTAAACTTGTATTTCTGCACTCTTATACTAGCAAAACTAATCACTTCTTTACCAGTCTAGATGTTTGTGAATCACAATGCAGGTTCTTTAGCATGTAGGGCTTTTTACCAGAGATGCCAAAGTATTTCAGTTTTCCTTGTATTTCAGTACTTTTTTTTTTTTTTAAAGTATCATCTATGGTAATTAATAGTTAAAGCACCTCTAGTTTGGGCTATAATGGTAATAAATTGTTTGCCCAATAAGCTATAGTTATGTAAGTGAGTAGAGAGGTGAGATTTGAAAATTAGATTATAGTTGAATATTAAAAATGTAAGTGAGAATGGCAGGCTAGTCTAAACACAAGAATGATGTAAGACTTCATTTTCAAGCTAATACAGGTATGGTCTGCAATAAATATTGTCATGCTTTTGTTAAGTAATTTTGAGTCACTAATTAAACTCTAACACACCCTGTGTATTGCTAGCTGACCACAGGCTAGGTGAATAAAATTTTCAGTTTTGTGCTTTAATAGATGGGCATATTGGCAAGTTCTTTGATGTCATTTGTATGTTTGCACATGTTAGTATCCAGTTTAATTTGCTGTGCCATTCAGTAATTTAAAAAAAAATCACCTCATTGCTGTTTTGCATCTTTTTTTTGTGAAGCGTATTCATTAAAAAGTAGTTAAGGGTTTATTCCACACTTTGTTTTAGACAAAACAAATGCAGTTCATTAGTTAGCAAACTTGGTGGGGAGGAAGAAAATCATTGAGTTACATTTGCCATTTAATGAAATTAGAAGTCTTTCTGAAATGGGGCGAAATTCCTTCACCTGTATTCTGTCACAATGTACATGATGTGGGATTCTTTTAATTATTGTGGGATTGAGAAAAATTGTGCAACATACGGCCGACAGGCGTATGAGTAGTACATGTGCTCCTCTCACTCCAACTGCAGCTAATGCACATTCCCTTCCACTGGTATTAGAACATATACCAAGGCTGTGGGTCAGATCTTACTTGCCCATTTTGTCAGTTAAACATTGAATTGGCACTTATGCCATGCCAGCTGGTATGCACAGTGTATTAACAGTGGGATGATTGAAGGCTGGCACACAACATTTAGCATTTAGACAGTCAATTTCTAAATGGGAATCCTTAGGGTTCTCAAAAAACAAACACATGACAGCTCTGAACCATTTTTTTTATTAAGTAAGACACTTTTAAAAGCAGTTTTGAACCCCATGTCATTCAATGTATGTCATTTAAATGTATTTTTTAATTACAGTTGCCATTCATTTTCTGAACCTGTTTATTTGATTTCAGGGGTCTGTGAGGCTGCAGATTGTCTAAGCAATATCAGATGCAAGGCAGAAACCAAATGTAGGTGGGACATGAGTCCATCACAGGTCTCTCCCTGTCACCGAACTGGCTGAGCCAGGCCAGTTTAGAGTAAGCTAACAATGAAAGCTTCACCATGTTGACATGTGGGAGAAACCCACGTAGACATTGGGAGAGTGTTTAGCCCTCACAAAGACAGTGTCTGGGTCAGGACTTTTGTCACTACATTTAGTTTAGCCTGCTATCTTCAGACAGAATTGTTTTTTCATGCAGAACTATTAATATTGCACTTTGTTATAAACTGTTGAATCTCATTGTTTGATTAAGTAGTTTGTTTCTGTTTAGATCTGAGTATAATGAATTGTTTGAGGCTTAATGGAACCAGACAGATGGAGGGAAACGAGAAGTACATAAAATAAGCAGCATCATCCTGTTTTAATGTGTCCACACACGTATCGATGAACTGGATGTTTTGGACAGGATGAAATTGACAAGTCTGCTTAAGTTTAAACAGAACATGTGGCTTAAGTAAAAGAACCATGCTTTAGTATCTTTGAAAAAACACCCATTTTTGGTTAGTGTGAGCCTTGAAATTTTTTGGATCACAGGTTCTATAAATAATTTTTAATTTATAAAAAAATTTCTTTCAAAAATCCAGATAGTTACCTATCCTAAAATATGTGGCAGTGGAGCTGTCTGAGCCATACTAGAGGTTGGCATTGCCATGGCCAGTAAGTGTGCATTGACAGAAACCATTTCATACTTTGCTGTAAACATGCTTTAATAGTTCTTTCATGTGTACATTTCCTATATGTGGTGACACATGTGGACACTACAGTGTATATATATTTTTATCTTTTTATGAATGTTGAACAACCCATATATTCGTTCAATTTATAAACATACTTATCCTGGTTGGAGTCTTGGGGAGTTTTGAAATATATTTTATGAAGCCTCTGTGTAGCTTCTAGTGTAGTGTAGCATAACATCATACACTGAATTAATGGATGAACCCAGGCTTTAAATTGACTTTTCGTTTTCTTCTCATAACACTAGAGAAACAGGGAATTTTATGCATGTGTCTGACCACAGGGAGCCAGGATTTTCAGTAAATGGATATAGGAGTCTGATTATTTTCTCATTGTGAGCAAGGACTCTTAGCCTAGTGACAAAGACCCCCCAACATCAAGAATGCTCGGCAAGTCATTTTGCGGAATTAGCTCACATGGTAGATGAAAGGTTTTGTGTCATCCTTTTGGTTGCCAGCAATGCTGTTAACATCAAATGTGTAAATTCTATTCGCATCACAGGCCTTTTGAGTCATCAGTCTGGGATGCTGTAAATCGTGGGGGGGGGTTTGTCCATATATCTTCTGGAGAGCTTGTTTACTCTTGTTATAGTCGAGCTGAATCCAATTGCGAGGTCTTTGAAGAAAATGTATGTATTTCATATATTTTTGTGTGGAAGCTCCTAATTCTAAGCAAGGTTCTGCACATTGTGATAAAAGACTCATGGTTAAGCAGCTGAAGCAGGTCTCCAAAACAATAACAATCTTCTCTTTGATTTGTATTGTTAGATAGATAGATACTTTATTATAGTACGTCTACTAATATGAATGTAGGCACTGTACAGAGATATGTTGGTGAACACATTTTCTGAGTAACTCCCTCGGTTCCATTCAATTTCCCTGCCATAGGAGCTTAGAAACTTTTTACATTGCCCTTAATGTATGAAGCTGATTTGATCAGCTAATAGTTGTTTACTTGTCACTAAACCTCATTCAGATACATTTTGTCAAGTTTTCTACTTCATCTACATGGTTTGGTAGGTGTTTTTTTTTTTTTTGCATATTCCCACAATCCTTTCAGTGGAGAATTGCTCCCTGACTTCTGTTTTGAATACACTTTTCCTGGTTATGCTCATAACTGACTTTTTAAACTGAAACCATTTAATACCTTGTACTGTCCAAGCCCAAAGTGTTATGTGGATAGAACTAGGATCAGAAAAAGATTTGGAAAGAAGTGGTTGCTAAAGGATGAGGGAGACACCATCAGTTACAACCATTGTGAACATTCAGGATGCATGACATCTGTTCCCAACTATATCTACAAATTTCAAAAGGCACAGGTATGACTTTTTTTCTTGCCTGATTACAATCACTTTGAATTGCACCTCACTTTGGCTATAGGTAGATGGAAGATGATGAGACTTTTGTAAATGCAGTGACGTACGAATGCACACCAAATGGAGTGCTCCTTATACCACCATACGATACTGTCTGGAGTTCTGATGGTTTGCCACGATGCATCCCATCCCTGAAGAATTTGCTGCTTCCATAAAAGCTTTATGCCATTACATAGCAACCTTTGTGGTTGACAAGAGCTTATTATAGTGTAGTAAGCTTTTTAATAGTAGCCTTTTAAACTAATTTCTTCATTAACTAAATCAGTTTAAACTTATCAGGGTTGTTAAACTGCTAATCCTGCTTTGGAGGTTGTCCCCATGCTGTACTGCTCTATATAAAGTCGCTGCTGACTTGCTTACAACTTTTTTAATTTTGTGCTGAAGGTCAGACTGATAGTAGTTTCCAAATATCAGCGCAGCAATCTGAGAACGTTTTAGTGGAGATTACTTTTTCTGAGAGCTCATCAGTGTCAATTTTTCCTAATTGTATCATCTAGAAATGATGTATTGTGGCACAGTGGTTAGCACAGTTTCCTCACATCTCCAGAATCCTGGCTTTGAATTTTGGCCAAGACATTGTATATACGTACTGCTTGTACACATGTTTGTGTGTTTCTCCTGCATCCGTACAGTGTGAGCTCTATGTGAACAGGCAACTCTAAATGGGTCTGGTATGAGTGAGTGTGGGCATACACAGGAGTCAATTTTCTTTTCGTATCACTCTTTATCTCTCTGGCTGTGACAGCATAGTTTCTACTCAGCTTTACCTAAGCCATTTGAAGTGATGATAAAAATTTCCGGGGCAACTTTTGGCCAGTGCGGACAGTGTGTGATTAGTTTCTTCAAAGTGCCATCTCATTAATATGTTTCCCTGTAACAGCATTTTAATGAATACACTTATGATATCTTGCCTGTTTTTAAACTACACTTTCAAAGAGTTTAGTTTCAGTAATTATCCAGACACTTCTGAATTTTTTGCCACTTCCCTACTTTTTGATGTCTGTTCAGTTTTGATAGTACATTAAATTTAACATATGTGAACATGTCAACATTTAATCTTCATTTAAACAGTATCTATAGATAAAGTTGATATATTTTAAGAAGCAAATGCAAATTTTACATGTGGAAAAAGTAAGTGAACTCCTACATTTATCACAACCTCAATTTAGAATGAGGTGCATCAGATCAAATGTAAACGATTAAAACATTAGACATGTAGTTTGGTTTGTTTCTTTGCTATTGAAGTTTGTGTCATCACCATGCCTAGATCGAAAGAGCCCTCTGTGGCCTTCAGAAAGATGGTTATAGGTGCCTAGATGGAAGATCATTCTCTGTTGTGGTGTATTTACCCCATTTATTGACACCCATTGCAAGTCCAACCTCCCCAGCAGAGAAATTCTCTATGAATTGCCTTTCCCATGATTTCTTCCTTCTAATTTTCTCCCTTACAAGGTTGGCCTGTCAAAAACAGGGGCTGTTAAAGTGCATTGACACTTGTGTGATTGTGGGCTATACAAGAAATAAATTGTTGTTGTGTCTACAAGTGAAAAAGATTTCAAACATCTGTCAACTTGGCCCAGGCCAGGTCACCCAAGCAAGTGAAACCTGACAGAAGAATGCAAAATGCTGAAAGAAATTTTAAGAACCCCAAAATTTCATCACAGCTCTTGACACTGTTAATATCAAAATGCACGAGTCTATTATAAAAAAGAGGTTGCACAAATTAGATCTACATGGGAGGTGTGAAGGGAGGGGACCTTTGCAGTCCAGAAAAAAACATCTAGGCAAGACTAAAGATTGCCTATAAACCCC
This sequence comes from Polypterus bichir lapradei, assembly GCA_026402145.1. Taxonomy (NCBI): domain Eukaryota; kingdom Metazoa; phylum Chordata; class Cladistia; order Polypteriformes; family Polypteridae; genus Polypterus; species Polypterus bichir. The sequence continues at coordinate 6,277,638 of JANRMT010062844.1, forward strand.
TAGGCAATGACCAGGGTCTCATGTATAATACCTTGTTTAGACAATTTTGCCTATGCTGTAAAGGCAAAAATAGCATTAGCAGAAACAAATAAAAATAAAATTTGTAAAACCGTATACAGTATATGCTAGATAACAAATTCCTTTATACAGTGGTCCCTCGCTATATCACGCTTTGACTTTCGCAGCTTCACTCTATCACGATTTTTTCTCATACACGCTTACGTCACTACGCATGCGCTTTCTGAGAACTTTTATCTAAGCCCCACGATGGCTCCTAAACGTGCTGCTTTTTCTAAGCCTTCTGACAATAAAACTAAGTGCCGGAGGAAGATGCTTGCTATCCAGGAGAAAGTGAAACTCTTGGATATGATCAAAGATGGCAATACCCTACAAAAGCCTCCTCACGCATATGAAAAGACAGCGCCAGCAACTGCCTATCAAGATGTTCTTAAGCCGCGCACCCAGATACTCACTGCCTACTCTTAGTACTCCTTCAGCGGAAGAAGACAATGATGCACCTGCTGAATATACTGCACCACCTGAAGACTCTCCTACTGAGGTTGTGCCTTCATAGGTTAGTGGTTGTGTGTAAGAACTGTGTGTGTGTCTCTAATTAAATGTACAGTACAATAATCTACTATATAAAAGCAGTCGGGATTGTCCTTCTGTCCCTTGAGTGCAAAGCGTAGCGGTATTCCGCTTATCACAGACTTACTACTTGCGGCTTGCGGTACGAAGCAACGCGATGTGAGCAGAGTTCTGCTGCTCCCATCGTCCCTTTGCTTTTGTGCGCGATGCACTGGAAAAATAGACAAAATTATGTCTCTGGAAATAATTAATGTTGATGGAGTACAAATGCCTCAACGCGTAGTAAATATCAGGGGAGATGGTGCTTGCTTATTCTCATCTATAGCTTATTTAGTGCATGAAACTCCGTCTTTAGCGGTACAGATTCGGGCTGACGTACGACTTTGGACATGCACTCGAGGGGATAAAAAAACTTAGGTTTTCGGGAGATGTTATGAATGGGCACTTTAATGTTCTCATTCCCTACACTTTCATGCCTGATGTACACATGGAGCGCACACAAATTGAGGATAAAAGCCGGTCGCCTTAAAAGGCGGGTGAGCCTAGTAATAATATATTTGTAACGTCTAATATGTCTTATTTTCTCTTATTTTGTCTAATATATTGAGTAATACGAGTGTAATGGTGACTAAAGTGTGTTATTTCATGTCTAGAGGGCTCTAATAATGTTAAAAAACGTATTTAGAAGGTCGTAAACAGGTTTTCTATACTCTAACTGCAAAAATATTCGATTTATAAATAAAGAATCCTGCTTCGCGAAAATTCATTTATCACGGTAGAGTCTGGAACGGATTAACTGTGATAAACGAGGGTTCACTGTATATCAAAAATCAACTGAAAAGTATGGTGTGTGCACACGCTTTTATCCACTGCTGTCATCTTTCACCAGTAACCAAGTGAGGCTTAAAAAAAAAAAAACTCCCTCTTTGAATATTCATCACCTAATCACCATGTAAATTTGGCCTTCTTCCTTAATGACATCTTTACTTTCAAACCATCAGAGGAAATGAAGCTTCAGTGAAAGTGAATTTGAGGTATTACTGATATTCGGTGGAGTTTCAAGAGTGTTTGGGGCTGCTTCCTGCCCTGGATATGCAGAGTTAGAGAATGGATGTCCATCCATCCATCCATCCTCTTCCGCTTATCCGAGGTCGGGTCGCGGGTTCAGCAGCTTGAGCAGAGATGCCCAGAATTCCCTCTCCCCGGCCACTTATTCTAGCTCTTCCTGGAGAATCCCAAGGTGTTCCCAGGCCAGCCGGGAGACAGTCCCTCCAGCGTGTCCTGGGTCTTCCCTGGGGCCTCCTCCCGGTTGGACGTGCCCTGAACATCTCGCCAGGGAGGCGTCCAGGAGGCATCCTGATCAGATGCCTGAGCCACCTCATCTAACTCCTCTCGATGCAGAGGAGCAGTGGCTCTACTCTGAGCCCCTCCCGGATGACTGAGCTTCTCACCCTATCTTTAAGGGAAAGCCCAGACACCCTGCAGAGGAAACTCATTTCAGCCGCTTGTATTCGTGATCTCGTTCTTTCGGTCACTACCCATAGCTCACGACCATAGGTGAGAGTAGGAACATAGATCGACTGGTAAATTGAGAGCTTTGCCTTATGGCTCAGCTCCTTTTTCACCACGACAGACCGATGCAGAACCCACATCACTGCGGATGTCGCACCGATCTGCCTGTCGATCTCACGCTCTATTCTTCCCTCACTTGTGAACAAGACCCCGAGATACTTGAACTCCTCCACTTGGGGCAGGATCTCTCCCCCAACCCTGAGAGAGCACTCCACCCTTTTCCGGCTGAGAACCATGGTCTTGGATTTGGAGGTGCTGATTCCCATCCCAGCCGCTTCACACTCGGCTGCGAATCGATTCAGAGAGAGCTGAAGATCACGGCCTGATGAAGCAAACAGGACAACATCATCTGCAAAAAGCAGTGACCCAATCCTGAATCCACCAAACCGGACCCCCTCAACACCCTGGCTGCGCCTAAAAATTCTGTCCATAAAAGTTCTGAACAGAATCGGTTACAAAGGACAGCCCTGGCGGAGTCCAACTCTCACTGGAAACGGGCTCGACTTACTGCCAGCAATGCGGACCAAGCTCTGACACTGGTTGTACAGGGACCGAACAGCTCTTATCAGGGGGTCCGGTACCCCATACTCCCGGAGCACCCCCCACAGGATTCCCCGAGGTCCACAAAACACATGTAGACTGGTTGGGCAAACTCCCATGCACCCTCCAGGATTCTGCTAAGGGTGTAGAGCTGATCCACTGTTCCGCGACCAGGAGGAAAACCACACTGTTCCTCCTGAATCCGAGGTGCGATTATCTGACGGACCCTCCTCTCCAGAACCCCCAAATAGACTTTTCCAGGGAGGCTGAGGAGTGTGATCCTTCTGTAGTTGGAAAACACCCTCCGGTCCCCCTTTTTAAAGAGGGGGACCACCACCCCGGTCTGCCAATTCAGAGGCACTGTTCCCGATGTCCATGCAATATTGCAGAGACGTGTCAACCAAGACAGTCCTACAACATCCAGAGCCTTGAGGAACTCCGGGCGTATCTCATCCACCCCCGGGCCCTGCCACCAAGGAGTTTTTTTGACCACCTCGGTGACCTCAGCACCAGAGATGGGGAAGCCCACCTTGGAGTCCCCAGGCTCTGCTTCCTCATTGGAAGGCATGTTAGTGGGATTGAGGAGGTCTTCGAAGTACTCCCCCCACCAACCCACAACATCCCGAGTCGAGGTCAGCAGCGCACCATCCCCACCATATACGTTGTTGACACTGCACTGCTTCCCGCATGCCGGATGGTGGACCAGAATCTCCTCGAAGCCGTCGGAAAGTCATTTTCCATGGCCTCCCCAAACTCCTCCCATGCTCGAGTTTTTGCCTCAGCAACCACCGAAGCCACATTCTGCTTGGCCTGTCGGTACCTATTAGCTGCCTCCAGAGTCCCACAGGACAAAAGGGTGTCCACCAACGGGTTTGGGGATTGCCACCACGACAGGCATTGACCACCTTACGGCCACAGCTCCGGTCAGCTGCCTCAACAATAGAGGCACGGAACATGGCCCATTCGAACTCAATGTCCCCCATCTCCCTCGGGACGTGGTCGAAGTTCTGCCGGAGGTGATAGTTGAAGCTACTTCTGACAGGGGACTCTGCCAGACGTTCCCAGCAGACCCTCACAACACGTTTGGGCCTACCAGGCCTAACCGGCATCCTCCCCCACCATCAATTGACAGCTCTGCCCCTCTCTTCACCAGAGTGTCCAAGACATGTGGCGGCAAGTCCGACGACACGACCACAAAGTCGATCATCGAACTGAGGCCTAGGGTGTCCTGGTGCCAAGTGTACATATGAACACCCCTATGCTTGAGCATGGTGTTTGTTATGGACAATCCGTGACGAGCACAGAAGTTCAATAACAAAACCCCGCTCGGGTTCAGATCGGGGGGCCATTCCTCCCAATCACACCCTTCCAGGTCTCACTGTCATTGCCCACGTGAGCATTGAAGTCTCCCAGCAGTACGAGGGAGTCCTCAGAAGGTATGCCCTCTAGCACCCCCTCCAGGGACTCCAAAAAGGGTGGATACTCCAAACTGCTGTTCAGCGCATACGCATAAACAATCAGGACCCGTTCCCCCACCCGAAGGTGGAGGGAGGCTACCCTCTCGTCCACCGGGGTAAACCCCAATGTACAGGCTCCAAGTTGGGAAGGCAATAAGTATAACCACACATGCTCGGCACCTCTTACCGGTGGCAACTCCGGAGTTGTGGAGAGTCCAGCCCCTCTCAAGGAGATTGGTTCCAGAGTCCAAGTTGTGTGTTGAGGTGAGCCTGACTATATCTAGCCAGAACCTCTCGACCTCGCGCACTAGCTCAGGCTCCTTCCCCTTCAGAGAGGTGACATTCCACGTCCCAAGAGCCAGCTTCTGTAGCCGAGGATTGGACCTCCAAGGTCCCCGCCTTCAGCCACCACCCAACTCACACTGCACCCGACCTCCTTGGCCCCTCCCATAGGTGGTGAGCCCATGAGAAGTGGGACGCACGTTGCCTCTTCTGGGCTGTGCTCGGCCGAGCCCCATGGGTGCAGGCCCGGCCACAAGGCGCTCGCCATCGAGCCCCACCTCCAGGCCTGGCTCCAGAAGGGGGCCCCGGTGACCCGCGTCCGGGCGAGGGAAAACACCATCCAAATTTTCTATTCGTCATAGAAGTTCTATTGAACCGCTCTTTGTCTCATCCCTCACCTAGGACTAGTTTGCCTTGGGTGGCCCTACCAGGGGCATAAAGCCCCGGACAATAGAGCTCCTTGGATCATTAGGACACGCAAACCCCTCCACCACGATAAGGTGGCAGTTTGAGAATGGATGTTTCAGCAAATATTGTAATCCCTTCTGCCCAAAGTAACTGTAGCTTGCACGTTGCCAATCCTTAAAACAGACCGAGAAATACTGTGTTCAGTACTACAAGTTACAGGTTAGTTTGCTGTGTCAGATTTAGCTTCTCTCCTTTACAGTTTTCATTTGCATTTTATATATCTGTTTATGAGAGGCAGAGTGGATACTCTATTGATTTTTTTGCCCCAAACCCCCATAGACCTTTTTTCTGCTCTCTCTCAAGTGGCACAAATACATGCAATTTAAGCAGTAAGTTTAACTTATCTCAGTTTAAGTACATGTAGGGGTGCATGCACAAGTGACCCGTCAAATGTCTTCCTTCCCATGAGGTGTTAGATGTTTTTGAAAATGATGCCTTATGTTCAGATTGATTTGTAAATCATCATGTTTTGTAGTGCTTTTAATTATCTTAGTATGTATAATGTTAAATGTTTTAAGTTTTAATTTATTTAAGGTCAGGTGTTATTGTATATTTTAATATGTGAGGAAAAACCATCACCCAAAAATATTAGTTTATCACAGTATAGTTGGAAAGAGCTGATTTGTTGTACCGGTATTAGCAAAGAAAGTCCACTGATGGATAACGAGTAAATTATAATCACTCATGTTATTCTGGCTTTTAAATGTGAAAAGTATTATAAGTAAATATAAAAAGTGAAGTTATTTTTGTGAACAAAATATTTGGATTTGCTTTACACTTATTGATTTTTGTTATTTTCAAAAGTAATTTTCAAAATAATGCCACACAAATGTACGTATCAAGAGTTACCCTTTATAACCTGACACATTCTGTAGGCACACGATGTTTAGACAAGTGCATTATGGTACGATTCAAATGCAGTATCAAACAATAAATAAGTGCAGGAATTCTTAGTATGCTTAGTTTAATTCATGTATATTTAAACATGAATAAAATTGGTCAGTATGTAAACTCTGCTTAGGCTGTGAGTGGTTCATCAATTTATCCCACAGGTCATTCCCCCATTTTTTCAATCTTATGTATGCATTACAGCATACCAGGAAGCTGAATTCTATCCCAGCAGCATTTGATCCAAGGTAGGTACTACCTTCAAATGTAATATCATCCAGGCCATATCCACACCCACCTTATTACTTTGTGGACAGCATATACAATGCAATGGTCTTTCTGTTTGCAAAATTAATTGTAAAGAACATAATTTTGTCCCCAAAACATACAGGCTCAAACACCGTTAAAAACCAAAGCGGTTTCTTCAGTGGTGTCGTTTGCATTTCATACATTTGTTGCATTAATAACCTTTTGTGGATGAACTAGTGTACGGTACACTTCAAATGATGGCCCATAATTTTGAGGCGTTATGGCACTTGCAAAGACTAGAATGAGACAAATCCTCTTTTCTACACGATATGTGGCTTTTAATAGTAATGTGACCTTTGTCAACTTTTTCCCCATCTTTGCCAGTGGCTGTTTTGCAAAGCTGCTTCAAGTCCTGCTTGTTTTTATTTATACTTAGCGGATTAGGGCAACTGTATTCTTTCCTACATTTATGACATTTATACAAAAACACAAAACAATGCAGATGTTGCTTCAGATTACTTTGGGTATTACCATGTGGTCACATAGGCACAATACATAAGGAAAAAAAAGGCAGTGTACTCAGTGGCTACTCTCTCAGGTGGGCATTAGCATATTATAATCTCTTGGACCAACAGTGTGAGTTTTCTGGATTTGGCGTATATGACTGACATTATAAAATACCGGAAATTATATGGTAAAATCAAGCCCTGACGTATTTATGGGAGAACTTAAATGTGAGTATATACGGTATGTTGATGTATTTAATTTGACGTTCCCAGCTCTGTTTACTCCTTTAATCAATTTCTTAGGTTAAAGAAGGTAAAATAAATGTAATGGAAAGCAGTGCTGAAATTGTTTGTTTATTTCACCATTACTGTAATGCACCTTATAATTTTTACTAACTCCGAAATGCTTTTTTCCTTATCTATCTTTACTCAGACTCTTAATGTGCTCTTCAAACATTTGGATTGGGCTGCTGAATGTGCAGCATCATTACCTTCTCTGAATTACTCCCAGAACCTGTAGAAAAACTGTGTATGTATTTGTGCATTAGTGGCTACTGTTACCTTTGAAGTAATCTCTGTCCGCAGCTATGTGTTTAGTTTGATGCCGTTGCCATTGCTGGAAACGTACCTGGGACTCGGTTTCTGGAATACCCTTGGGTTCCTTGGTCACATTATGCTTGATGCCAGAAATGTTTGAAAATCTTTGTCCTTTCATGGCAGAGTTTATTCTTTGTGATGACACAAGGTGCTATTCACAAGTCAGGTAAATTTGGCGATTGGTTTCTTAACAAGGAAGTTACGAACACCTAGTGCATCATGGCTTGGGGTATTGTAATGATAAATGATCTACTTCTGTCATCATTGTTCATGTCTTCTCCACCCTCCTTGAACCTCTTATGGCACTCATCGTCAGTTGACTTTTTCATAGCATCCTCATCATATGCTCATTTCAGTAGCAGTTTGCAGCACGACCTACACTACATGGCCATCCTGGGAATTAAATTGTTGCAGCTCAGGGTTCAGAAGTCCATTCACAGATACAGTTAATAAAGCAAAGTTTGACATATAGAGATAGGAAAATATAAGCAGATTTGAGTGGAAGGGTGGAGCCATAGTAGCACAACAGCAGCAAGAATCCAGTATCTGGGTTTCAAATGTTGCACCCAAATGTTGTGCATGTGGCGTTTGTGCCTTCTCCTCATGTCCACTTGGACTTTCCTCTGGATACTCCAGTTTTCATTCTACATCCCCAGAGATGTCTGGATTAGATTAATTGGGGAATCCAATTGGTCTCCTGTGGGTGTTGTGCGCTAGTGAATCCTTTTCATGGTTGTTTTCCTGTCTTGTACTTTGTGCTACTGCCCCCTATGATCCTGAATTGTATTAAGTTGGTCTGAGAAGGTTTTGCTACAAATACATGTACTGTAGACTTTGGAACAGCAAGAATAATTACAATAAAACATTTAGGAACAGGTTGCTGGCAATGAATGTAATTGATCGGTGTTGGTATCATACTCTGATCATACTGTAGGACACACACTTCCTCTTATGTCTTCCACCCATTACAACTGCTAATGTCAATGAAAAACATGATTCACGTGAGGCTTCTGAGCAAAAAAAGAAAAAAATTGTTGTACTGGAATGAATCACATTTTGAATTTTGCAGCCCTACTTCACGTTCCCTGTTTTAAGGATCAGAGGAAGTCTAAAACCTTCTCAGTATTTAGTATAATGAATGCTAAAGTAGTTTTATTTTGGTTTTTATGATTCTTGCACATCACCTTCAAATTCAGATGTTTCAGGTCTGTTATGTAATCTCAAATCAGAACAAGAATGTTGTCAGGGGAAAACTTAAACATTAGAAATTTGACATACTAAAGGGAACCATTGTATCCATCATGTTTTAGGTGAACTCACTGCGTTAAGTATTTTTGTTGTATTAAAGTATGAAAGCTTTAGTTTTTCAAATGGGCAGTGTGGTTTAGTAGCTAAAGAATTGGACTTAAAGTGGCAAAGTTGTCACTTCAGTTTCCACTTCTAACTTGCCATGTTACCCCCTGCATTGTAAAGGAAGAAAAAAAAATGTAAACAATTGCGATATAGTTTGATCTTGAAGGGTGCTGTGGGTAAATGTGCCATCTAAATATGCAGTAGAATTATTATTAATAATAATAATATCTCATTAACAAGCATATATGGTTAAGTAGAGTAAGAATCAGCCAGGATACACAGCTTGGCTATAATTGACAAAAAATGATGTAGTCATAAAGGTGTCACTCAGCCCCAATATATTCTTATAAATCCAAAGGTGGCACAGCTCCACCAGGTGGATCTCCATGAGACCCCAGATAAAGCTAAAGGAGGAAATTTCAGGCAGGCTAGTGAGCAGGCTTCCTTGCATTGTGTAGACCAGGACAGCCTTGACTCATTTTCAGATATAGCAGTTCATGGTAAAACAGCTTCTGAGCATTTTCAAAAATTCACATAAACAAAATCAAAATATGGTCCAATTTTTGCAAAGGGGTCTATTGAGCCTTGTGACACGAGAGACTTCCCACTCTGAAGTATCTTGCAAGCTTTTCAGTATTGACAGTGGTGCAAAGCAAATCCTTTGAGTGGGCGACTTAAATAGAAACTTCTCAAATGAACTCAACAGAGTATAGACTGGCTGAATATTGCTGAATATGCACTCTAAACTGTGGCTAATTGACCTTAATGTCAGTTTCTATGGGATGAGCTGCTTCATTTTTCATAGCAGCTTCGATTTATTTACTCTAGAATCATGACCTTTATTAAGCTAATTAGTCATGAGGCAGAAAATAATTGTCTGTAAATGTGAAATGCTTCATTCTGTGAGCAAAAACCTCTGAAAGTATCCTTTTGAATTAACCTTTTTAAAATGCCTTATTCCCCATTAGTGTCTGGAATTGTTAGTTTTTACTAGAAAACAAACAAAAAAGTGATTATATCACTAGGCTAGAATGAACAGAATTATAAATGAGACGCAAGGTACACTAACAACGTCCCACCTCGGCATAATCGAGTACTTTAAAATTCTGAGCAGTTTGCTGAAGCCTCCAGAATCAAATGACCTACAAAGTATCCAGTATTGTAAAATGAAGCATATTTTGAGTCCATGGCTTACTGTTATTGAGTTTGAGCGAGTTTGTAGATAAGAGCACATTTGTTAGTTCCTTGTTCCTCACCTTATTTGATTTTCTACATTTAGGATAATAAACGGTATTTATCCAAAACTCCTTGCCTCCTCTAGGGTAAAAAAAAAAAAAGAACATTAATGCAGAGACGTGTCACCCTTGACACCTTGCTTCATAGGCACCAATGTGCTGTTATGCCTGACTCACTTGGACTGATTTAAAAATGTGAGGAGGCGTTAGCTTCCTGACAGGTAATCACTTCTCAAGTAACCGCTGAATTGAGCTCAAATACATAGCACAGGCTTTATAGGTTTGTCTTAACCCAAACCTGACACTTGGACTTGCGAGTCCCATAGGGGTCAGGTCTTAGATGCACAAAAAATTAAAGGTTTGCTCCTTCATTTGGATGCTTCAGGCTAAATGAAACACAACTGAATGTTTCAGAGATGTCATTAAAATACAGGCACATCAAGTTCTGCTATTAGAATGTCTGCTCCTGTATGTTAGAAACTTTAGAAAAAATCAAATATAACAGATGTAAGCAACTATTGCTCTTTTCACCCAGATTTGGAATTATGATATTGTTGCAATTAGAGAAACGTGACTTAGCAGAAGTAATAGAGAGAAACTGTAATGATGAAGACATTTTATATGTGTATATGTAGTTAATGTGTGCATGGGTTTTACTCTTAGATTCCGTTTTGGAAATATTCTAGTATTTTTGATTTTAAAAAAGTGTTTTTTTTTTGGTTTTGTGCCCTCCCGCACCTTAACGTATTGTCTATGAGTGAGGAGCAAAAGCTTTAGATTCGTCAAAAATTTCGATCTCCGTTTTTCGATAGGATCTCGATGTTTTAGGGTCCCATAATACTGAAAACTTTGATATCTCAATGATAGGTATGTGCCTGTGTGTATGTGTTGTCTGTCACAGTTTCTTGAGTAGGGTCTAGAGCTAAAATGGCGGAATGGAAAAATTTCACTCGAAACTTAAGCTGATTACTTTTTGAAATAAATCGTGCAAGAGAAAGAGGCAATCTAGAGGAACCCTCAAATACAGTAATTCTGCAATTAATTATGAATTTGTAATGACCTATTTTATGATCACAAAGATCAGCATCAGAGCAGTAAATAATTACAGAAATGTTAGAGAATAGTTTGAGTAGCTTGGTTCCTAGGGCGCAAAGCCTGCTGATGCTCATGTCCAACTTTTTTTTTATTACCATCAATTAATTATTTGTCGGTATCACGTGACCGTAATAGTTGCATCAATTACAATATTGGGAATAGCAATATAACAATATAAATATGGCACAGTCTCCATGGCACTTAATTCCTCAGCTGGATAAGCTAAACTTTGAATTTCTTGAACGGTTTTTGACACCTGTTTGTTTAACATTTCTGATTCATTATTTAATGATTCAGAAGTTTACCACTTAACCTTCTGATCAGTGAGTTATGCTTTTTTTTATTAATAATGACAATTGCTTTGCACAAAGATGTGATGCCATTTAGTGATAACAGTTTTACAAACATTGAAAAGAAAACCATATTTGTGCTTATGTCAAACCTGTTCTTCCATCACTCAGACTCTGTATTATCTAATAGTAAAGATGGGTTAAGAGAACATGAAGTGATGAATCCACAGGCTGACACTGATCAGTCTGTCGAGTTTTTACTTATGTTTCAGAATGCACATATGCAGTCCATAGAGTTGATATCTTGGAAACAAGAAACACAAAACAAAGAGGGAAAAAACAACATTGTGCTGTATATGTACAGTATACCAGATGTGTAGTATTACAGATATTTTGGAACATTCACAAAACTAATTATATTGCAACAGTCCGTATAAAAACACAAATTAAACATAATCTGTGAAAGAATGTGAATAAAAAGACCAAAAACAAGGCAGTACAGACATTTTAAAGATAGAGAAATTTTAGAAACTAGAGGAGTGTGGCAAATTCCAGTACTACAATTAAAAAAAAAAAAAATAACAAAAAAAAAAATTTAACTAAATAAACCCATTTTGTAAAAAAGAAGAAATAAACTTCAAAGGATAATAGAATAAAGCTTTCTTTTTAATGATTTTGAAAAAGTCAGGTGTGCTGTACACTCTGGATGCTTTTTATGATAAATGCATGAATGTATTTTGATGTCAAACTTGAGATAATGTGATAAAGTAAAAGTGTTGTACATAACAGGATAAACTAATAATTGTCATTAATCCTCACCGAGACCTTAAATTACCAGTAGATAAATCTAATTTCAGGCGACAAACAATACCAAATAGATTTTATGGCATTATTTGTTACAGTGCAATCAGAATGCAACAGAGAGCAAACTAAAATTAAAGTTTCCACCTTATTTTCTGTACAGGTTTTCGTTCCTGAGTAAGTGAAAGCTTATTTTATTGTAACTCTTACAACCTTAAGACCCCAAATACTCTGCATCCTACCTTGTCAGCCTGGTTGCTTTTAAATATGGTCACTCTACAGCAGGGGTGCACAATACTTCGATCGCGATCGACCGGTAGATCGGAAAGGTAGTGCAGATAGATCGCGTTGCATTGAAAAAAAAACTTTTTTAAACGTTAAGTCAATCATATATCCTCCCTATGACATTTGCCACTTGATTGACATACAGGGCGGCCAGTCTGAGATCTCTTTTCTTCTAACACACTGGTCATCCCACACGCACGATCAAACACGCGAGCTACTGCAAAACTCCGGCTGTGATCTAGTTAGCCTTCCAAGTTATATCCACTAAAGAAGGGATTTAAAAAAAAAAAAAAAAAAAAAAAAATTGTTTGGGGAGGGTATAGGCTGGATGTGGAATTGGAAGAGGATTTTTTTCTCACAATGTCACAATCGAAGTGCATTTGTCTGATCTGTCAATCTATCATTGCTATTCCAAAGAAGGAAAATGTGGAAACGCACTTTCGAACTGTTCATAAAAACTATGAAACTGACTTCCTTCCGAAAAGCGATCTGAGAAAGGAGAGGGAAATAAAATCACAATTAATCGGACAGCTGTCATTTTTCACTCGACTGAATTCAAAAGCAAAGGCAGACACACTGAAGCATCGTTCCGATCTGACCAACATGTTGAATGAGCTTAATTTACAGCTGCAAGGAAAAGAGAACTCCATGGTCAATATGATGTGTTAATGATGTGCTCAGTTAATGCTTTCAAACAAAAAATGCAACATCTGTCCTCAAAGCTGCAGCGCCTTGATTTGGGGAACATCCAAAACCTCTCGTCAGAGCTGGAGATGCAATGGAAGGCATGTGCGCAACTTGACAGCATTCGTTACACAGAGCAGATTGAAAATTGCCTGTCAGACTTTGACAGACGGTTTCAAGACTCAGCTTTACTTGAGCCAGTCACTACATTTAAGTGCTATTCATTTAGGGAAGATGTTGAGGGTGATTCACCCGCATCAAAAATTGCAGCACTGTTTCCCCTAAAACTCCTCTACAGTGGAGGATGAGATTTTGACACTACAGGATGACATTCAGCAGAAGTCTGGGGCTCTTGGACAGTTTTGGAACTTACTCACAGAGGAAAAGTACCCAAACATGAGGAAATGTGCTACCTCCTTGACTGCATTATTTGGCTGTACTTATTTATGCGAGTCAGCCTTTTCCCACATGAAGATTATTAAAACCAAATACTTTAGTGACCATAAATGTATTGATTTGTTATTGTGCCATAAAGGTTATTCAGTTATGCAAGGTACGACAACATGTATAAAGTATACTCAATAAATATATATATATATATATATATATATATATATATATATATATATATATATATATATATATAGCATTTTTAATGTAGGTAGATCATTTCAACCTGGTCATTTTAAAAGTAGCTCGCAAGCCGAAAAAGTGTGGGCACCCCTGCTCTACAGTATTGCCAGCCCTCAGCAGTTAAACAAAATCTAAAATGGTGATATTTACTGTTGTAGTTCTTGATGTAATATTCCACTGAAGTGATATGTTGAGCCAGCTATTTCAGTTGTGCTTGATTAAACATCTCCGCAGGTCAATTCTGAGACCTCCAACCTAAGTGTAATACACAGGTGAGGTGTATGCACAGTAGTTTCCAGTTATGTGGATTCATTTCTTGAGTACAATTAAAATTGGCAGTGATTAGTCTGCTGCACTGCTTACAATTTATCAGATTTCACTTGGCTTTGTATAGCAAAACAGACCAGTTATCTTGTTTTCCATTTTTGCTGCCTGTCAGGTCTTGGTATGGTTATGATGGGTTGGGTTTTACAAATTGATTTATCACTGTGGGGCTTATGATTTGCTGTGATGGTTAGATGTTTCGTTTAATTGTTTTATTTGTTTAGGTTAATTGAATTTTGTATTGTGTAATTGATATTTATCCCGCTGTTGTGCTACTTTGTAAATCATTTGCCTGCTTGTTTAAGAGACCCAGAGGCCGATGAGGTTAGCAGAATATTGCTGAGTAGAGAGCAATTTCCATTACTCTGAGTAGTAAAATGCCCGGGGGCTTTTATTTTGATGTAGTGAGGTCAGGTGTAGCAGTGTGGAGCTATAAAGTCATGTGGATTTTCAGGCATCAGCAGCCTTGCCTTTATTTTCTACTTCTGAGTTGATCTTTCTATTGGCATATTGAAAATTGTTTTGCCTTTTCTTGCTTGCCTATGACATTTTGGTGAGATTCGAGTTTTAGAAGGCCAGGAAAAATGCTTGGATGTTGGAAATAAATGGCATTCCATTCCTGTAGTGTCTATAAAAAGTCTTCAAATATCCCAACCCAAGTGGTGTTTTTAACGGTTTATTGTCGGTAGTGTTTTGATGTTGTTAAACAAAAAAGCTCTGTATTTCTTTTCCAGATCATTTTAAAATTATTAAAATTAAAAATGCTGTTTTAAGTGTTAACCCCACTCACACGTCTACACTTTCATATCGTTTGTCTGCTTATCTGTATGTCTGTAGCTTTTAACAAGACAATTACTTAACTAACGGATTTACATCGGGTTTTTTCTATAATTTGTTTGAACATTCCTGTTGATTTTTGCGACTTCTCTCATTGCGTTAAGTGTCATAGATCGCTTGTGGTACCGATTTATTTGCGCAAATCTGAGAGAGAGTGGACCGAGGTGAGGGTCCTCCTCACTCACACACCAGCATCCGTTCGAGTCAGTCTACCTGTTGCCATGTGTTGGGGCGTACCTCGCCTCTACTTAGCCAGCTAGATTGTTAAGGAGTAACATTTGACATTTTTGTGAGAGAGGTCAAAGCTACATGTATTTAAGAGGGTTGCTTCTGATTGCCACCAATATCACGGCCATGTGCGTTTCTCCCCATTCAGGGGTTGCTCTCACGTCAGAGCTGAACACGATCAGATACAGTGCCAATGTTTGACGTTGGAGCCTACCTACCTTCCCCGCTTGGCCAGAATTATACACAGATATATAATATAGATATATAATTTTTTTTTTAAATTAATCTTTAAAGTTTGTTATATTTCAGTAAAACGTGGGCGGAGCTGCTGGAGACAGTTAAAATATGTAATTATATAGAGGCATCTGTGGTAGATATTATAGCCACGAATTCTAAGTGTAAATTATTTAATTCAATGTATTCTTGTGTTGCATTCTACCAACGAGTATACTCTCGGAATATTTATACAAGTATAACACAATGACCGTACACTATAAATTCTCGTACTTTATATATATATATATATATATATATATACTAGCAAAATACCCGCGCTTCACAGCGGAGAAGTAGTGTGTTAAAGAAGTAATGAAAAAGAAAAGGAAACATTTTGAAAATAATGTAACATGATTGTCAATGTAATTGTTTTGTCACTATTATGATTGTTGCTGTCATATATATATATATATATATATATATATATATATATATATATAATATACACAAACTGGATTCCAAAAAAGTTGGGACACTAAATTAATTGTGAATAAAAACTGAATGCAATGATGTGGAGATGGCAAATGTCAATATTTTATTTGTAATAGAACGTAGATGACAGATCAAACATTTAATCCGAGTAAATGTATCACTTTAAAGGAAAAATAGGTTGATTCAAAATTTCACGGTGTCAACAAATCCCAAAAAAGTTGGGACAAGTAGCAATAAGAGGCTGGAAAAAGTAAATTTGAGCATAACGAAGAGCTGAAAGACCAATAAACACTAATTAGGTCAATTGGCAAACATGATTGGGTATAAAAAGAGCTTCTCAGAGTGGCAGTGTCTCTCAGAAGCCAAGATGGGTAGAGGATCACCAATTCCCACAATGTTGCGCAGAAAGATAGTGGAGCAATATCAGAAAGGTGTTACCCAGCGAAAAATTGCAAAGACTTTGCATCTATCATCATCAACTATGCATAACATCATCCGAAGATTCAGAGAATCTGGAACAATCTCTGTGCGTAAGGGTCAAGGCCGTAAAACCATACTGGATGCCCGTGATCTCCGGGCCCTTAAACGACACTGCACCACAAACAGGAATGCTACTGTAAAGGAAATCACAGAATGGGCTCAGGAATACTTCCAGAAACCATTGTCAGTGAACACAATCCACCGTGCCATCCGCCGTTGCCAGCTGAAACTCTACAGTGCAAAGAAGAAGCCATTTCTAAGCAAGATCCACAAGCTCAGGCGTTGTCACTGGGCCAGGGATCATTTAAAATGGAGCGTGGCAAAATGGAAGACTGTTCTGTGGTCAGACGAGTCACGATTCGAAGTTCTTTTTGGAAATCTGGGACGCCATGTCATCCAGACCAAAGAGGACAAGGACAACCCAAGTTGTTCTCAACGCTCAGTTCAGAAGCCTGCATCTCTGATGGTATGGGGTTGCATGAGTGCGTGTGGCATGGGCAGCTTGCATGTCTGGAAAGG
>JANRMT010062844.1:6294656-6311382 GCA_026402145.1 Polypterus bichir lapradei
GAATGTAAGTTAAATTTAGTCATCATTGCATAAATTTTTCTTCACCATAGAAATGTAAAGACTAAATTCAACTTACATTCCTACCAAAGATATTTCTGTCGACTAAATAGAACCTACTTATATCCAAATAGAACTTGAAAAGATATATTTTTTCGAATCTGAGCGCGCATTTTAGATCGACTTAACGTGCACTACATCGAGCCCCATGCTATTGTGCTCTCACCTGCCTGCCTCAATAAGTCACCGTCGCTTCGCTCTTACTTTTTTACCGTTCATTTAATCATGGGTCTTTCTACAGTTTTGTTTATTTTCGGGTTGTAATGTTCATTAAATTTACGTATCATCTGGTCCATTGGCGGACCGTGCATCTCACACCTAGGCCTTCAGTACTGCTCCGTTTGAATTAACCTGCCCCTCAAAAGCTAATTTATGGTTATAAAAACCATCTTAATATGCAGAAATACAGTAGAAAGAGCAGCTCCATCGCAGATAACTCCTATAGCCACAATAAATGCCTTTATTGAATAGACAAGCCAGGGGTGAACAAGTTCCTTTCTACTGCAGCCTCAGCCGTGACACACATAAAAAACATCAATAACAACTCATAAACTTGCAATATTATTTAGGAAAATTGCAACATTTTACTCACAAAAAATTTGGATTATTTGTAAACAAAATCCATCCTCCTCTCTTTCCTCAAAAACAGTTCAATCACTCTGTCGTACGGATTAGCTGTGTGCCTCAGTTCCATCAAAAAGTCCCTTTCTATCGCCATCGAAGCTAATGCTGAAAGTCGAACCTGCGGCTTCTATCCAATCAATGGGTCTGAATACGGTGACGTCGCCGTACGCCTGCTAGAGGGCCGTACTGACACCAAGTCAAAATCTGATTGGTTGAAGCAACAGGTTAAACGACATTTATTCTGTGTTAGAGTGCCTGCCCAACGGATTGTGAAGGCCTCTCTGCCTGGCAACAAATGATGGCTGAAATGTGATTGGTTAAATGCTTTAATACGAAAATACATGCCTGGAAGCAGCACAACCATCGGAAAAGCTATGAAAGGAAGCAGACATACTATTTGGAATTATTAAGTATTCATGGATAAAATATAATTAACATCAGTTTGTGATTCAGATATTTTTACTTATGAATATGCTAAGCACAATCCTTCACCTGCGAATATTTACCTTATATGGGCAGGCACTCAATTACGTGGGAGGCGTGACTATGCGAGACACAACTCCGCCTCCCATGGCCATCGAGCTGCAGTATATTACAGTATATGGACAAAAAAATAGGTTCCAGTTATAACCATTACGCATAGAATTTCGAAATGAAACCTGCCCAACTTTTGTAAGTAAGCTGTAAGGAATGAGACTGCCAAATTTCAGCCTTCTACCCACACGGGAACTTGGAGAATTAGTGATGAGTCAGTGAGTGAGTGAGTCAGTCAGTCAGTGAGGGCTTTGCCTTTTATTAGTATAGATAAACAAACATGTTAAAGTAAATAAAAATGAAGCATGAATTAGCTATTGTATGTATAAGATAGGTCAAGCGAATATAAATTCCTGTTACTGTTATAATTGAGATAGGGCCTGTTCATAGCAAACGACAATTAAAGCTAACATTCTAGTAAACAGCAGATTAAATGTCACCCATGGTCATTTAAAATTTTATAATATTTGTCTGGAGATGGAGAAGATGAGGCCCAGAAGGAGTCTGAAGATGGAGAAGATGAGGCCCAGAAGGAGTCTGAAGATGTTGTGACATATATGAGAATTGTTTGTATTACTGCAGAGGATGCCCAGGATTGTGGAGCCTGTAGGATCAAGATGTGGAGCATAAGCAGCTAATCTCAGTAGTCCTGGAGATTGAATTATAAATTGGCGGCAGTGATGATGATAGATGAACATGTTCCATAGTATTAACAAAAGCTCCCAGGGAACAATTGTTTTTGGTCAGCAGCAGAGACGTATTTAGGTTGTTCTTTAAGGAATATGGGAAACAATAGTTTGGGATTTTTCAACAGAGTTATTTCACAGAAATCCTTAGTAATCCATCAGCCCATCACTAGGACGAAACCAGATTCACAACCTCAAAGCAAAATAAGTCAAAACCAGTAGTTCTTTTCCTATGTGTTTAACTTTTTTGTTTGTATGGTTGTTTGAGCATCTAGTCTGTCAAGAAGATACTTTGTTAGATCAAATGTAATGTCTTCAGTGAATCAGCTTAGATTTGATGAATAAATGACTGGAAGATACTGTAGACAGGAACAGCAGGAGTCAAAACCGAGAGTCAAGCCTATCTTTCATCAAAACCAAAACACTAACTGAACACTTTGTGTTTGATAACAGGGAAGTAAAATAGTAAAAACAGTGTTTTAGAAAGTCACAAAGTGTGATGTTTTCTCTGCAAACCTGGAACTATCTGAGTTGACCTTTATGTCACTGCACTGTTTGATGTCTGAACATTGCAACACCCATAGAATACTGAATAATGTTACCAAAGCTTCAGATGCAGAGTATAAATCAAAATCAGTAGCAAAACATTTTTAGCTCAGTTGTACTAATGTGTCAACATCATTAAGTGATTAAACACACTAAATTCAACAAAAGTTAATTCTTTTTTCTTCAAGTTCTTATGTGATGCAGTCAATCTGAAATTATGATTGTGTTCAGTTTGAAGCTGTCTATGATAATCACCAAAATATTTTGAGAAAGCAAGACTTTTGGGAGGAAAAAAGTGTTGCCCCATATAATCTGTTGTACCTTTGTGGGTTTTTCTGTGTGTCCTCTGGTTTTTCTCCTTTATCTCTGAGGCAAGTGTGTGTGTCAGGTTAAATGGAAATCCTCAGTTAGTTGCTTATGTGTGTGATTGGGCCCTTTGGTGGAATGGCATCTCATTTTGAGTTTCTTCCTGTTTTATGCACAATACTTCTGGGATGTACTTTCACTTACCTCTGACCCTGAAAAGGATTATTCTTGTTGATGAATTTTATCTTACGGGTAATGTAAAAGAAAAGAAGGTGGACTGTTCCAGAAGGGTGAGCATTTTGATAGCCTTTTGTAACCTTATTTAAAATAACCGTGTAATTTATTGCCTCTGTTTACTAAAGATTCATCAGTATGAAGCATTACATTTTTTTGAAGTTGCGTTCAGAGCTTCATCATATCCATACAACTTGATTCTCCCCAAATTGGATTTATTTTCTTTGATGTGATGTTATGTTATGTTCACACTTTTAACCTGTAGTGACACTATAATCTGTTACTAGTTCAGTTTACACTGTTATGTCTGGAAAAACACATCCTCTTTATTACTCTCCCTGCACCCCTTGAGCCATCAATAGCCTCTAAGGGGACAGCCCAGTTTCATTAATTTTCACAGGGTCTGTGTCCTGTAGCAGCCTGGAAGTTTCCTCACTACCTGCCTCACCTCCATGGTACATGGCTATCATTTTAGTTGACATCTTGGTTCCTCCCTTAGCAAGGACACATTCACCCAGTGCTTCTCCTTGAGCCATAAACCGACCCCCGCACCCCAAAACCACCACCACCCATTACTGGCAACCGGGACCAACAACGGTTGAACAAACTTCATCAAAATCCACCAAATGTTTTTAACTGTGGCACCTTCGCCTGTTATACTCTGGATTTAGTGATCCCCACCTTCATATATTAGCTTTATGTCTTGCAATCATTCAAATAGTAATTCAACTACTTTCTCAAGTTTCTTGAAAGACCTTCCAGTACCTAGCTCATCTTGGTGGTGCTCTTGCCTTCCTCACCAGTTATGCTGACCCTCACACTGTGAAATACAGGTGATTCACATAAGAATTGAACATAAAACTATGTTTGATAGCTTATCTTAGTTTCATGGTAAGGCAAGCAGACTCAGCAGCTTTAAATCTAAAAAATGATTTGCATAAGAGCTTCTTGCTTGTAATATGCAAACACAAATCTTAGAAGTGAGTATGCCGAGGTAGTGCCCTTACCTCTTTTGTTGTTTCCAGAATGCTCTGAGATTATTCTGCATGTTGAATAAAGACTCGTATACAGATACTTTGAAATAGGCTGGCTGTATAATGCTTTGCTGATCCCAGTTGTTCAGAATTTGTTGAATATTCTGTTTGCCTTTAGGATTAATTGTTATATTGCTAAATTCTTTTATAGTAAATCCTTGATGAACTAGTAAGTAAATAAAGGGTTTCCCATTATTCATTAACTTGCCTGGTTATTTTTGTGGTGAAACTGTCAATTCCTTACATGATAATTACCATTTGCAATACATTAAACATATCTGAAATATGGATTTGACACTACTAATGACACAGGCTTCATTAAGACATTGCAGTGTAAGGAGTTTCAAAATATGAAGTCCAAATTACATTCTGGTGGATTCCTGAGTTTATATTGGCAGTGTGTAGAGTGAAGGCCTGAAATATGCATGAAGTCTGACAGTAAATTTTGTGGAACGTCTTTGAATTAAGGATAGAGCAGTAAGTCTGTGATGTCTGATGAATAATGTGGGATTGTACTAATAGACAGTAACATCATCAGCTGTGATATTAACCAGTGGTGGTTAGGTGCATGTGTGTGTCCAATGTGATTATACCTGGAGACTTTAAAACTAAAGAGATCAAAGCAGCCCTCTGAAGCAGTTCAAGTGCGCAAAAGTCTCACAGTTAACCAAACAGCCATTGGTGTTTAAAAGTTATGCACTGATTAATCAAATAAGTGCTTGGTTGATTCCAAGTTGTGAGAGCTGCCCTCCTCAATGAATTGGTGATCAGTAAAGAAGAGAGTCATGCACCCCCACTCCCCCCTTACCATGTTGGGACAACAGCACTGCCATACCCACCGATAGTCAAACTGACCTGAGTTAGTTTACTAAGAATATTGCCACTCTTTCACACTCGTTCCTTAAATGTTACAAAACCCAGGACATGTGAACTGGCACGGTCAGACTTCATGCCCTGACAGTAGTTTTTTGAACCACATGTGAAGAAAAAAACAAACCCACACACACACCAAAGCAAAATACAGTACTGTAGTTTTTCCTTTGCTGAGCAGCAAATATACAAGGGGGGAATCAAATTATTGGAAATATTTATATATAAAAAAAACAACTTTATTATACAACTTACAGCAATTCCTATTTAGTCACTGTCAAAATACTTCTCTTAAGATGCAAACAAACTTGACCAAATGCTTCTTCCATTTCTGAAAACATTTCCTGCACTCTTTTTTTACTGTGTCTAAAGCCTCCTACAATTTTTTTTTGTTGAATTTCTGACAGTTTAGTAAACTGTGTGCAGGTGTACTGTCTTGGTACGACATGCAGTTTTCCTCTGGACATTTTTTTCTGATGTTTACCCGCAGGTGCCTCAGCAGTTCAGAGTAATCAAGTCAAGTCAAGTCAAGTTGAGGAGCATGCACTGGTACAGTGCATTGCCGCACCCACTATACGACAAAACAACTTGGGATACCGGTTTGCAACCCCCCAGGCAGACACGCGGTCCAGTCCCACCCTCTTGAAATGACCCTTGGTCCTGGTCCAGCCACTCGGGTCCCCAACAATGAGGATCTTACAAGCTGGATCACCTTCGAGGAAATGCGCCACATGGTTGTAGTGCCGTAACTGATGCTCCCTCACAATGCAGGTAATGTGCCTCATTCGGGACTCCATGAGCAACCACTCATTCGACACAAAGTCAAACCAACGGTACCCAAGGATTTTCCAGAGAGACACAGTGCCAAAGGAGTCCAGTCTTCGTCTCAGGTCACTGGATAGCGTCCATGTCTCTCAACCATATAGCAAGACAGGAAGCACCAGGACTCTAAAGACTTGGACCTTCATCCTTTTGCATAGATATCGGGAACGCCACACACCCCTTTCCAGCAACCTCATGACCCCCCATGCTCTCCCAATAAGTCTACTGACTTCACAGAAAGAGTCACCAGAGACATGAATGTCACTGCCAAGGTAAGTAAACCCCTCAACAAGGTCGACATTCGCTCCGCAAACAGACACACTGCTGACGGCTGTGCCCAAGAGGTTATTAAAGGCCTGGATCTTGGTTTTTATCAGGACACTCACAAGCCCAGACACTTAGACTCCTCACTCAGTCTCTCGAGCGCCCCGATCAGAGCCTCCATTGACTCTGCGAAGATCACAGCATAGTCAGCAAAGTCAAGTTCCATGAATCTTTCTTCACCAACTGATGCCCCACAGCCGCTGAACCCCATGACCTTGCCCAACACCCAGTCCATATAAGCATTGAACAGAGTAGGAGGAAGAACACACCCCTGACGAACCCTAGAATCAACTGGGAAAAACGTAGAAGTTATGCCTCCACTCTGCACAGCACTCACAGTACCAGTAAACAGGCCGGCCATGATATTGAGCAACCTCGAGGGGATCCCGTGAACCCTCAGGATGTCCCACAGGGCAGCTCGATCAACTGAGTCGAACACTTTGCGAAAATCGACAAAGGCTACAAAGAAACTCTGCCGATATTCGCGTTTGCACTCCATGAGAACCCTCAGTGCCAGGATGCGGTCGATGGTAGACTTCTTAGGCATAAAACCAGACTGTTCCAGTCGCTGGTAGGTGAGCGAGTGATCATTGATCCTATTGAGGACGACCCTAGCAAGGACCTTACCTGGCACCAAGATCAGTGTTATCTCCCTGTAGTTGATGCAATCCAGGCGATCACGCTTCCCTTTCCAGATAGGGATGACAAGTCCCGTTTTCCAGTCAGTTGGGATGATGACAGCCTTACCATCAGCCTGGAGAGGTTCACCCCAGATACCACAGATCTCTGCAGTCTTTCCCCCCCTCAGTTGGTTCACCACCTGTGCAGTCTCAGTGAGATTGGGTGGTTCACAGCTAATTGGATGATCAGCCTCAAGAACCGTGGACCCAGAGATAGCCAACATCCTAGCCGGAGGATCAGCTTTGAACAGCTGCTCAAAGTAGCCAGCCCAGCGGGTCACAACTGCAGTATCATCCGTAAGGACCGTTTCATCAGCCGCCCTGACTGTGACTCTCTGAGGAACAGATTCAGATGTGCATAATGCTTAGATTCCTCTCTAAGCAGAACGTGGGCCACTAGACCACAGATGGTGTGTCACTTGCTCACAGATTTTTCTAACAAACGCCTCTTTATCTGCCCTAAGAGCCCTCGCAGCCGTCCTTCTCAGTTCCGGTACAGACCAGAGTTGCCATTGAGCCGTGCGCTGCGACTCCTCTCGATGATATCCAGGGTGCCCTGCGAGATGAAACACCTCCTTCTGGGACCACCGGTAACACCAACACAACCCTCAGCAACCTTAAGGATCTTGTCACAGAAGGTCTCCCACATCACATTAGGATCGGCAGTCGTACCCAAATCTGAAAGTTCTACACACAAACTGCGTGTAAACTTATTAGAAACAGCCTGGTCTTGGAGTCTGGCGAAGTCCAGGCTCATTTTCCTAGTAGTTGGTAACCTGCTGGATTCTAAGTGTAGCAACAAGAAGTCTGTGGTCAGAATTGACAAACTGGGCACTTCTGTAGATCCTGCAGTTTTGCAAGAGCCTCCAGGATGTGATCGATATCCTTCACCGCACCACCAGTATTGGAGTACCAAGTCCAACGATGCGGTTCAGGGTGCTGGAAGCAGGATCCAGTGATCGCAACCCCTGACCTTTTACAAAGTCAAGGAACATGGAGCCACTTTCACCACGGTCACCAGACCCATGGGGACCGAGACAATCCTCATAGCCTGCCCTGTCAGTGCCAGTGGTTGCATTGAAGTCACCCATGACCAGAGGAGTGTCACCTTATGGGTACCCATCAACCACCGAGCGAAGCTGCGAATAAAATGTCTCCCTCATCAAGACATCACTCACCATGGTCGGCGCATACACTGAGACAACAGACAAGGCACCCAAGGAGTGCTGTAATCTGAGTCCCATAATATGCTCGTTGAATGGAGTGACATCGGACACCATCGGAAGAAGCCAATCCGCTACAGCAACAACTACTCCCCGAGTATGACAGCCATCAGCCCGACCAGACCAATAAAAGATGTATTCTCCTACAGAGATCTGGCCAGTCCCCAGTCTGCGCACCTCAGAGAGTGCAGCCACTGAAATGTGGAGTTTACGCAACTCCTTCACTGTAATGTTGCTGATTAATATCCTGTTCACTGTTAATCTCTTTATTAACAAGTCTATTAATGTTGAAAAATGTGATTGTTGTTTTGATGTTCAATATTACCGGAGATACTTTTTTCGACTGGTACAAAAACATCATCAAAGTCATGCACACAATTACAGAATAAAATGAAATATGCATCTTGAACTTATCACAATGCCATTCTGAAGATGGAATAACAAGATCATAGGTATATGATACCCAATGCCATACTCAATAATTACACCCTACTCTCATGCTGTTGACATATTCCAGTAATTTTTGGGTCCCCTGTCATATATTGATCCAGAGGAAGAGTGGTAGTGTATGCATGAGTAGGACTGGTATCTTGCCCAGAGTTGGTCCCCACCACCCAAGTAATGTTCTCAGATTAGTCTTGAGTTCTTTGTAACCTTGCACGGGATCAAAGGATACATTTGTTATTTCTTCACAATTATTGTAGTAAAGTGAATCATAATTTAGAAAATAATAAGCCTGGTCTTGTATTTTATAATGAGCTAATGGGTTCCTAGGTTCCATTGTTTAAAAAAAAAAAAAAACTTAAAAGTTAGAGGGTTTTGGTCCACATTTTGAGATTACACACTTATTGCAAAACAGTGTATCAATGTCATTTTAAGTAAGAAAAAAGTAAAAAGAAAGCCATTGTTGTGAGCTTCAGCCATTTTAAAATGAGATTAGCTATTATCTTGTCTTTATTTGTGGTAACCTTTCAGGGCCCGAAGAGTGAATTCACCCCTGAAAGTCACTGCATATCATGCCATTATTGACGTTGAATTTTGATGCCCCGGTGTGAACTGCTGTCTCTGTTCTGTAGACAATAATAATGGGAAAAGTCACAAGATAGCCTACTGTATATTCTTTCACTATACAGTAGCTTATTTTGATATTTTCCTTTGTCATTCAAGCCAGAGTTTTCACAATTAATCCTCTCCCTAGAATGCAATTTTTGATTATTTTGAATCCTTAATATATGTTTAAAAGCTAGTACTCCAGTTTGGGCTTGGGTAGCATGAAGGCCTGCCAGAGTCTGGTTGCCTGGGGTGTGGTTTATTTCGGAGTACAGATTCAATAAGGTCCCTGTTTGGCCTGTTTGTTTTTGAAGAGTTAACATCCTTTTATCTTCTGTACCTGTTTCACAACATCTCAAAACTTCTTTTATCACATACTGTATGTTGCATATGTTTACAAAATTCCATGGGTTTTGTTAATCCCAACAGCGCATTACACAAAAGTACTTCATACTTAATATGTAGTGTCAAAATTATTATAAACGGAAGCATCCCTGGATATTGAAAAGCAGTAAGAAAACCTAACATGATATTACCCAGGTGAGAAGGAACAAAAGGAGGAAAACAGTCAATTTGTAAAGAAATAAAAAGTGGGGGAAAGAAATCCCAAAGCAACACTGCATTACATTTTACATTTAACTTGACGAAAATCCGGATGCATTCCAGATTATAATGTTTCTGACTTTGTTTGTAGAGCATTATTAATAGAGCTATAGTGATAGAAATCGACATCTTAATTAAAGAAAGAAAGTTGTCCTTTACCAGGACAAGTTTGATAAAACCACTTTGTCATTAATCAGGCAGGAGGAAGTCTGTTCATTGCGTACTTCATTCACTCTTGCAGCAGATGCCAAAGAGGGAGCACTCATCACATCAGTCCATTACAGCATGGTCAGAATGGTCAAAATAATAAGGGCAGAGGTCTGTTTTATAAATTACTGACTTTACATAACACTGCTGGTTAATGCATACATTTACTCTGATTGGTTCATTGGTCTAGACCCAAATGACTTGTTAAAATAAGAATCATTTTATTACACTCTTCTTCTTCTTCTCATATCCTTCAGTTTTAGCCATCACCCTTGAAATGTCTGTGTATGTGACAACTGTTGTGTATGATTGCTTACAGGACATCTGCTGATCTCTTAATCATACCCATGTACATTTTGTGTACGACATCAGCCTTCCTCTGGTGCATCCTCGTCTTTTGTGTACTTAACCATTTCAGGGATAACTTCATGACATACCTAAAACAAATGGTTACATTTTTCAATGTGCAGTACAAACCAAAATGCTTAACTACTTTTACCTTAAATTATTCTATCACACTATTATGGCTTGAGATGCAGCACACCACACTGCCAGGGCATTATTAAAATCACAGTAAGATCACAAATGCATGTCATCCATTAACTCCTCGGAGCCCACTTCTGAACTGCCGACTTCTCGTTTTTCTTTTAACCTTATTGAACTACGTAGGCGAAGGAGAGCCACACACCTTCCAGATCATTGAAGAGTGATGAGGAAATTAAAGAATTCACTAAAGACAGATTTTGCGCATAATTTTTATGTCCAAAGGGTCTTGCTGAGTAGACTGCTTCCAGTAGTGATAATTGAAATTGTATATTGCAATTTCTTCTTTGGTGATGTGCTGTAAGCGCACTGTAGATTATCCTCCCCCTGCCTTAATAATGAAACTCACATTGAGTTTGATGTTAGATAACCTCCAGGGTTTTGATTTTAATGATAAACTTTCCTGATTACTTTGAGAATCTAATTATTTAGTTAAAATTACTACCAGTAACCTCTGTTGACCTCTAGTGCACTAAATGTTGTATAAGTGAGCATATTCCCAGTTCGGTGTTGTCGGCTATGCTAGTTTAATTCTGGATTTTATACATAGTTAATTTAGTCATTTTTTTTTTGTTGGTTTAAGTTTATCAAAATTACATTTTTGCTTTTAAGGTATTGGTGCATCACGTGTTAAATTTCTCCCTTTTATTGCTTGCCTTTCTTTGTTCTTCATAAAGACATGTTAATTGTTCCCCGAAGGAGTTTGGGAAGCTCATCTGATGGATTTGTGCCTCATTTCTTTTATAGTTTTTTTTTTTTTTCTTCTTCTTCTTCTATTTCCTCTTTTATGCATGTCTGTACCTTGCAGTCATTGAACTTGGGTTGAATATTAGCTTTACTGTGTAAAGGAAAATGTGGGAGGAGGGTGATTGGAAACATGTAAGAATTACAGTATAATACAAAATCAGGAGAAACGTCTTATGGAAGAATTGGCCTGGCAGAAATGCAATAGTGATGTTTGGATAAGACAATTTTTTCACGTTTTTCTTAGGTTAATTACGTTGTCCTTTTAATACTTATGGAACTATAAGCACTATCCCCTTGAATGAGGACAAGAAAGGAAATGTGTTCATCATGGGACATTGGCCCTTTGGATGTTCACTTTAGATCAGGTTGAAGTGGACTCTTTTTAAATGTATTCATGCTTTTTATCTTTGTACATTAAACCTGATATGCAATTTAGAGTCAAGTAATTGTGTGGCTTTCTACTGCTGGTCAGTTTTTGTTGCATTGGGATACATTTCTGTTCAGTAGAACTGAACAAGTAGTTGACTTGTATCTCATCCATAATGACATGTCAGCATAGTGCGACAGGCTGTTTACATAAAGGTGTGGCTAATTTCAGGACCACATTTGAAGGGATGATGCAAAAGTCATTAGCTTCTCCTGAAATAAGGCAAAAAGACTTTTCTCTTCCAGTGAAAGCTCATTTATTGATGATTTCAACAATGGACTATTTCTAATGTTTGATTAATTTTTTAAAGCAAGTAGTAATGTCAGTTTCTTATTCACTGCATCAGTCAATTCATCATTTGTCTCAAAGTCCTTTCCTCATAATGGTTCTTTAATTTTTGGGAATAACCAGAAATCACAAGGTGCTAAATCTCGTGAATAAGGGGGTTTCAGCCAGCTGGAAAACAGATTTCCCCAATGTTTCAATGGTCAGCTTTGCAGTTTATGCCAGTGCATTGTCGTGGCTGAAAAAATTACTTGTTGAGAAAATATGTAGAGGCATCCACCACTTCTGTCACTCCTTCCCCTTGTACCACTTGCCATGACGTCCTGCAGCTAAGAATTATTTTTTGTATATAAACAGAAGACAGAATAAACTTGATCTGTAATTGATGTGAACATGGTGGCAGCTCACCCAGAACTTAAGGCTAAGGATTTTCACAGTGTCCCTTTTATCATACTTTAAAGATGGCATGATTTCTACACTGCCTTCCTCCATTTGTATGATAAATTTGTGAGTTCGTATTGTTGTGAAGCTGTCAGATCCAATCCATTCTCCATTACTTTGAATCTAAAGGCAAAGCAGCAAAGTCCTCAATGAATTAGAAATAAAGAGACATGCTTACAAAAACTGCAATCCACAATACTCCTATATAGTCCAGTAAAACTCTGCTGTACCCATCTCTTCTAAAGGCAGGGGGCTGTCACAGCAGCACTGATGTCAAGGTGGTCCCACCTCATTGGGTTACCATCCACAAAACACAAGGAACATCAACAAATACTCAGTATATAAATAATAAATAAGCTTAACAACATTAGCAAAATATACATATTAACAAAAACATTTTAAAAATTTCAAAAATAACCATAGAAAGGATAATGAATATACTGAAAATGAGGTAATATACCCTGGCTGTAACTTAACACACATACATCAGAGCCCTCCAATGAACAACCTGTTGAATGTAAAGAATTGTTGACAGTTTAATTAGGCTTTCCTGAGCACTGGAGTCATTGTACAGAATGTGGTTAGATTCAGCTTTGAACAGTATAAAACATCTAGCATACTGTACATTCATCTGATGCTGCCCCACACATTTGGAAATATTTATTTAATTCTTTTGATTTTATACTTGTTTGTTGTGCCTGCCATGTTTAGTAAATCAGTACCTCAGAATATCTGGGTTGTATATTCTGTTAACATTCCTGTTTTGTTGAAGTTTTTGGAATTAATCTTGTGAGGTAGATGGAAAATTGGAAGTGTTCAGAGTAGATGATGCTGCGGGACTTTTGAGGAACTTGTTCATGTTCATTGGCTTTCTTAATGAAGCTTACAGTGTGTGACAGATTATCTGCTCATAACTGAATTTATGCCAGTCATTTCAATTCTCCAGTTTGCAGGAGCAAACAATCCCTTTGACTGGGTGCAGAATTGAAATCTGCAATCAGTAGTCTCCTAAAACATTAAATCAGTAAATGATTTTATTTTTTTGTAAACTTAAGCTGACAACCCATTAAGGAAATAATGCAACCCACAGGTTAAGATATTCTGAAGGGTAGATTTAAACTAAAGTTATTTTGTAATCAAAGAATTCATGTAATGAATCCAAAAAAGAATACTAAATACAAAGCAGGAAAACCGACCCAAAGTAGGTGTTTTAGGTAAACAGAACCAAGAATCGTAATGTTGAGGCATGTAACAAAGCAGTGCTCAAAAATCCAGTAAGTCCACTAATCAAAAAACACAAACAGAAATCAAAACTAAAATTATTGCAGAAGCCCCGGATTAACTGAATCTTCCACTTTTTAACTGTATTGAGCTCAGTATGCAGGAGACAGGGCAGATAAACCCAGCTACAATAAAGAAACTTAATTTGAAAAAGAATGAATGAATAACAAAATATTAAAAAATATAACATGAACAAAGCAAAACCAAAAACAGAATTAATAACAGAATATTCAGAACTAAATCAACAAGAAGATTAAATAAACAACAACAACAAAATTCTTTCAGCCAGTATTGTTAGCATTGGTTAAGTTAACAAGTGTCGACCAAATCCATAAACAGTTGTGCTGAGATTTCAGCTTCACCTGAAAACAGCTTGTGTTAAGCATTAGGGGAAATCCCTGGAAATATGTGAGTCATTGTGATTCATTATGTCATGTCATGAGTGATATTTAATGCAGGACAGTTAATAAAAAAATAAATTTAAGCTGAGTAATTATTTTGTTTCTGTGAAGTATGTGGCTAAGGAAAAGCTCTTTAGTGGATGGTGAAAACTATAATCAATTTTGTTTTGTGAAATGACTCACAGCCATTCTTTTCTTTTCTTTTCTGTAGCTCTCCAGTATTGTTTTTTTTTTTTAAACCAGAAAGTGCCACCACTTAATTATTAGTTGATCTTAACCAAAGACTCAGCAATTGACCTCTGGACTTGACTGCCTGAGAGCGGAAATATGAGACTTTTCTGATGTTGCAAGAGAAATTACCAGAAGCGATGGGGCATGAAATTTAAACTTGGGAAACATGTGAAATGGTATTATGGTGGCCATACCTGTGCAAAGATGAAACAGAGAAAACTTGTATTTTGAAGGTGTTTGCTTAATTTTTTTACATACCTTCTTCTAAGATTAAGGGATATGAGGCAAAAAAAGATTTGGGCGCTTGACAATGCAGCTGTGTGTGGTAGAGGTTTTAGGAGAAACTTCTTATGAGAAGTGGGTGCATAAGGGATGAGAGTATTGTTAACGGTAGTCTACAGGCAGTAAGCGCAACCTTTGTAGAAAGTGTGTGAGAGGGGTGCAGAGACAGAATATATAAATGTATATATAGGCAATGGAATTGCTTTGGAGAAAACAGTGAGATGGTTCTGTTTAGGTGACATGTTGAGTGCAAACAGAGGGAAGGGCACAGCAGTGATAGCCAGGGTGAGAGGTGCATTGAAGGACATCCGGAAACTATTTCATGCAGACTTCTAAAGGGGCCTCTCTGGCATTGAAGGGAAACGTTTATGAAAGTTATGTGAGGAAGAGATGTGAATATGAGACATGCCCTTCATGTGGAACATAAATCTGCACTGGAAAGAACAGAGATGAGAATGACCAGATAGATTTGTGAAATGTCATAAATTAAGAGAAAGATGAATAAGTTAAGAGAAGTACTTGGTGTGGAAGGAAAGGGGAGTTGTGGAGCAGAGAAACAGACAAAGGTGTAATGGCATGTGGAGCAAAAACAGAGAATGATTGGATGAATAGGCACAAGATAGAGTTGTCAATAGGTTTCACCCCAAAGGATACCAGTGACCACGAACGGTGGAGGAGAAATATTTTGGGGAGCAACCAGGTAATTTGGCAAGGCTAGAAAATTAGTGTTAAGTTGTTAATGATAAAAGTTAGGATACCGGAAGACATTCTCCTGTGTTCATGTGGTGCCTGATCTCTTCCAACTCACCATAAAATGTCCTTACATTGATTTATAACTTATTGTAATGGAGCGTGCTTTGTAAAGTCTTAGCATTATTATATTGCATCATTCCATGTGCTTTTTGCTGTCATAAGGTACACGGTCTCCCCTGTGACTCATCCATGCGTTAGCAGATATAATAAATAAATAATAAAAAAGTTAATTTGTGTGGTAGGATTCAGTTACTTATCCTCTTTTTTAATAATTGTTTTTGGAGGAATGCCTTTTCTTTTTGGGTTTTGGCACCCCTCTATCCACTGGTACAATGGAGCACCAATGTTGTCACTTTTAAAGTGAATCTTTCGGCATTCTCACATTTTTTGTTGTGGAACCAGGTTTGCACTATGGTTACTGCCTTTAGTCAGCCATTATCCTGCCAAGCTTGGATTGAAAATGTCCTCGAAAGTGGTATGTTCACTGTATCGGCTAATAGGAGAATGTCTGAGATGGGTCAATTTGTAGTTTGGTTCCAAGACAAAACTCTTGACGTCTTTGGCATGATTTTCTCTGTGGATAGGAGTGTATAGTGGTGGTGCTAAATAACAGAGAGCTCCGCTGATGTTGCAAGGAGTGCTCTTCTTACAGAGCTTAGAGGCAGTGCCTGCACACACGAGTGCGGGAGTCCTCCTATTACCTCACACTGTAAATGGGGTACTTCAGAGGACCTTTATAATCCTTTCGTTGTGGGTCTGAGTATGTTCACCAGCAGTTGCAATAGCACAGATTTCTTGATTGGGGTGGATTCCAATGCTTTTCACTCGATGTTTATGCTGTTTTGGTCTGCAGCTTGTAATGTTTGTACTAATTGCCACTGGTTTACAACTGTTAGAAATATCGTGATAACTTTTTTCCTCTACTCCACCTGTTAGTTTTGCTTTGTAACAGTCTGTCATCACCTCCTGATCTTGATGTACTGTGTATCAGCACTGCTGATTCTTTTAAAATGCTTAACTGGCACATTATTTTTATGTTTTGTTAATTTCTCGGACCATTGAGAGAGCTTATGGTAGTGACAGTCTAGTAACAGAGTCACAGAGCTGAACTGTGTAAATAGTGAGCCTGTGACTGCACTCCTACAGCATCTTGGGTCAAGCATGATCATTTCTAATGAGGCCAGTTCCTGGTTAATGTTCTTTTCTGTCACTTGGGCACAGACTAAAAAAATCATGTAGCCCTGCAAGTGATCAGCTACTGCTGAGTCTGGAGAAGCAGCTCTCTTGTCAACCTTTGCTAATCATCACGGCGCAGGATTGTGTGGCTCAAGACCACACACTATGGGTCATCTCTTTGCAGTTACCTTGTGCTTGGCAATTATTGTTCAACTCGTGGCGTACAACCATCCATTTTCCAACCCACTGAATCCAAACACAGGCGTACATATTCCTTGAAAAGTCGCTGATGTGCATTAATCAAGGACATGATGGAACATTTCGGAAGGAGTTAAACCATTCAAATTTTTCCCATCTTG